>VZRF01011026.1:272069-337546 GCA_013396875.1 Vireo altiloquus
TTTTTTGACTTCTTAGAAAACATACACATACCTGAAACTACAACTAAGGAGGGCATGTAGCTGCTGTCTGCAGGGTCCACTATCATCTTTAGCCTGTGTACAAGAACATCTGGAAAAATTTCCAAGCGAATCCAGTGCTAGGGGAAACAGAATTTCATTTTTAGATACTTATTGTTATGACCACCATATGGTTAGAATGAATATATATGTGACATATATTCTTTTGAAGAAAGTATGAAACACATTTCTGAATGGTACAGAGCAGCCGCAATATATGGAAACTGGCCAAAAGGAAATGACCTTGTGAACTTCTTGCTTGTCCTACGTCCAATCACCAAAGAAACAGCTGCAGCAAACAATTTATTTCCGCCAAGACCATTGAGAACACAGAAAGCACAGCACCACTGGATGTTAAGAAATGGGATATAAGTCTTAGACTACAGTCTGTAGAGAACCTAGAGGAAGGGTACTTGGGGATATTCTCAGCATGGCCATCAACAGAGCATCTAAACACACTAGAGAGATGTCTAGCTGCAAATTCTGGTGCCTAGGCTGGTTACAAAGCACTTCTGCAGGCCAGTAAAACAGGTAAACCATAAACTAAGGAATATTGTCTTCTATAAATGATCTGGATGCAGGAGTCAAATGTACATTAAGCAAATCTGTCAATGACACTAAACCAGGCGACGCTGTTGACTCACTCCAAGACAGAGAGGCCTTGAGAGATTAGAGAGTTCAGACATCATCAACAGTAGGAAATTTAACTAGGGCAAGTGTGGCACTCTCCATCCGGGATGGGGTGATCCTGCTTATACTTATAAACTGGGGGATGAGAGGTTGAATAGCAGCCCCTGCAGATAGAGAGCTGGTGGTTCTAGTGGATGAACAGCTGGACATGGGTCACCAGTGTGCACTCACAGTCCAGAAGGCTAACTGCATCCTGGGCTGCATCAAAAGAGCAGTGACCAGCCAGTCAAGGAAGGGGATTCTTTCCCTCTACTCTGCTCTTGTGAGATCCTACCTGGAGTGCTGCTGGAGCCCAACTATGGGGTCCTCAGCACAAAAAAACCTCATGGACCTGGTAGAGTGGGTCAGAAGAGAGCTATGAAGGCAATCAGAGAGATGGAGCGTCTTTCCTACAGACTGAGAGCTGGGGTTGTTCAGCCTGGAGAAGGGAAGGGTCAGCATGAAGTATGCCAGAATACAGCATTTAGGGCTTAAAGTTACCTTTCCTTGTGAACCAGAAGACTGCCAGCACTGCTCACTACCATCAATAAGACGTGAAGCCTGATTCACCGAGGATGAGACATTCAAATTCTTGACTATCCTTGACCAATCATCCAGTAACATTCCCCGCTGGCTACTGTGCCGTCTCTTCAGCTGCTTTCCAGAACGCCCACTGAACACGGGAGACTGACCTGCGTGGTTAAGTGACACATTAAGTATGCATCTCTCAAAGAAAATTGCTTCTATGAAACCCATAAGAAGGGTGAAAGGAAATATAACAAAACAAACATTTTGATTATGTACTCTATGTTTAGAGCACAGAAGCATGTCACATCAGTATGGTGATACTATGCACTAGTACATAACAAACATGCTTAAAGGGCATAGCTCCTTTTTTTAAAGGAGTTTCAATTTTACAAGTTCTTGACTAGATAGCTACTTGAAAAGGTCCTTCCCTTTAAAATACAGACCAAAATTTATAATGATATGTAATTCAAAATACAGGCCCAAAGCACATTAATTTTTTACACCACTATAACATATGAAAAATATGCAACTAAACCTCAAAAAAAATCCCCTGCCAAAGAATGGAAATACGTAACCTGGAACACTGGAAAATTCAAATCTTGTTCCAGAAGGAGGTGGTTTAGTGAGATGTAGATTTCCTCCCTGCAAAAATCTCACTTCCACTTCCCTTCACTGATTTTGTAGCATCTAGAAATCTTGACTAAAAGAATAATGTAACTCCTCTGTCCTATACAGGGCAAGGGGAAGGATTACAGATTCACACCATACTAGTTGCACAACCACATCAACTGACTTAATAAAGGAATGTCTTTCTTGCCCTTTAGACAAAGAATCATAGACACGCAATCCATGTTTACGATCTCTAGAGGGAATTAGTTTTATTCATTTTCCAAAACAATTAGACTGGTAATGTGTAAATACAAAGAAATTTAGTCCAGAAGTCAGCATCACCTTGCAAATACTAAGGATAAGATTAATTTTCAGGCAGGTAGATGGAAAAGAAATAAAAGGAAATATCAGGTAAGTTTTACATAATAATGCAAAGCCCAAAGCTTTTGGAGCTAAAATGGCTGTACCTGTTCTTTCCCTTGGAAAAAAAAAAAGTCTGATTATGAGTCTTTCAAAGGCTTCCCTTTTACATCATACTCCACTCCTCTGAAGCCTCCACATCACAGAGAAAACGAGGCAACAGTCACCACACACTGACAGGCAAAAAGAGCAACTGAGGCATAAGAAGGCATCTTAAGTATTTCAAGCTGCCCCTGGCACCATGAGGATTCCATTCATCTACATCTAGGCTGATGGCAAAAGGCAGGATTAGAAAATTACACATTTTACTCTTGGTACAGGTAAAATGCCATTCTGGAATGTAGAGTTATGGTCACGTAGCTATTTTTTAAACTTTTTAACACTATAAAAAAGGCTTAGGGGTTGATGTTTTGTTGTAGTTCATCACATGCAATTGTAGCAGTGATATAAATACTTTGCTGTCCAGCGGGTCAGTCTGAATACTAATTTCATCAAATTAAGGAGCTGAAATTTAAAACGGTTTTTTTAAAAACAACTTAAATACATTTTAAATTAATCTAAGAAACACTTGGGACTGCAAAACTCACCTGGTTCATTTATTCTGCCAAAAGTATGTCGGGTGTTATGCTTCCTGGTTTTAAAACATGTTTCACAAAAGTCAAAATCATCACAGTTTCTGCATTTGAATCTAGGCCCATTAATAGGAAACATCTGACAGCCATCACACCTGATTTGACAAGAGAAGAACAAACCAATATATTTATGGTACAAGTTAATTGTAACATGAGACAAGGTAACAGAATCAAGACAACAAGATAAAGGATAACCCATATACACTAAGAAAAAAATAAATCATCACTCACGTGACTCCAGGATGAATGCTGGGGACCAATTCCATTTCTGACAACAAGCCAGTCCAATGTGACTGTTGAGGAAAGTCTACAATAACATCTTTTCCATTGGCACTAAATGCTGTGACAAAAACACAGAGAAAATACAAGGTCTTGCAAATCTCTACAAAATAAAGCCGAAAGTGCTTAGAATAGTTTTCCATTTGAATTCCTCTACTCTGATTCTTTTCTTTATTTTTTTAGAAATGAGTCTTTATCACACTTCTAAGCACAAATACAGTATGACCAAAATCTGTACCTCTTCAAAGAACCTGTGTTCCCCAAATTTTGTCAATAACATCCCCTACAGCCTGACACTAGTGCCTCCTACTCTCTCCTCACTTTGATGCCTCAAATGGCTACCTAGAAACAGAGACTAGACAGGAATAAAGGAATAAAGGAGGTATTTATTTGAAAGGCCTTCAGATGCACACTTTGGGCTCCAGAGGGTTCTGCCTCAGTGGATCCCAAAACGGACGACAGGTCACGAGTTCTTCACACTTTTATATCAACATAAATTCACCAATCAGAACCCAGCCAATGATGGAATTTGCCCAAGCTTGCCCCCCTCTCCCCAAGATGATGGTTTACAGCTCTTGTTCTGGATGTCCTTGGAGAGCAAGCTGGAGAGGCTTTGTTATGTCTATCTTAGCATAGAGAACAGCACTTAACAAGCTACAGGAAACTTCAGAGTTACACTAGCAGTACAGGATTTGAAAAAAATATAAAAGCTAAAACCTAAGGCATCAACTTCCTTATGAAGCCTTCAAATTAGAATTACTTCTTAAAGGAAAACATTTGTGGTTCATTCAAAGTGTAAAAGAGAACTACAACAGGAAGCTGCACAGACACCTGAAGACTTACTGTATGTGAATGAAGTGGCTCAAAAGCAGATGGACATGCTAACAAAATGGGCTGCCACAGAGTACATGTCTATAAATTTGCCACAGACTTCAAATGCGTTCTATATTCTCTATCATCATAAAGTACTCCACAAAAAAGTGTGATTTTTAAGTGTGTCTAAAAGAAAATCTGTATGGTTTTGAGTTTTACTACCTCCCCATGGCCCATTTTGAATTACCTTTGACGATGCCCACGCTTCGGTGAGTAACTGATCCCCACTTGTACTTGGGTGTGGTGACAGAACTTTTCACACGCACTTTGTCACCTATCTTGATATGAGAGGCAGAACTCTGTGGTGGGAATCCTAGCAGATGCAAAAATAAATGCATAGTGAGTGGGGTTTCCCCCTCCAAAAATAAATCTCCCTCAGTCTACCATTCACTTTTTTAGTTAAAAAGCAGTCAGAAGTGAACTCACCTAAAAGCTCAACATGGATATATCTGACCCAGTAAGTACCACCCTTTTGTTGCCAATCACACTGCACATTCAGGTCATGCAATCCATCTCGATCCAGTTTAATAACTTTGCCTACATCTCCTTCACAAACCTCCTCATAGGTTCTGCAGCACCTAACCATCATCCCCACCTAGGGAAAAAAGGACAATAGAACACAATAGCTCTGTAAAGGCTTTAGTACCAAAAGGAAAGTAGTTTTTAGGGAGGTTTTGATCACCATACTTACCTGAATATTCTCCCTAACATACACAGCATAGTCATCATTGCTTAAGAAGTCAGCTCGTTTCTTATAGGTCTGGCTCTCTGTTACAACAGCACCATTTGACTGGAAAAAAGTCCAAAATAAATATTAAACAATTACAAAATTCATTTTCAATTCAGATAAATAAAATTGTTGGCAAACACTGAAGATTACCTAACAAAAATAAAATCATATAACATACCAGCTGCACACCAAAATAGTAAAAAACTTCAACAGGTTCAATTCACTGTAAGGATAACATTTATGATCTACTTCATTTTAAATTAAGATTTACTTTCCAAAATTACTCATCAAAGAATGTAAATGTGAATTTTCAAAATGTTTGAAAGAAGCTGCAAGTTGCTTTTATGAAACCTGATTACCAAGGAAAATCAGAACATAGATTTATCAGTACTCTACTTGGCCTTGCAGATACACACTCACGTTCCACTTCTTAGAACATTTGTTGTGAGAGGAAAAAAAAATTAAAAATCAGTGGTGAATGGTAATCTCTAACCTAAACCACACTAACTTTTTTTTCATATAGTACAATGAGATTTAAAGTACTCCTTTAGAAAAAACAAGCTAAAAAATAAAATTATAGTTACTAAAAATATTCCTTTCAAGATTTGATTAGCTTATTTCTTTTCAGAGAACTACTGCATTCCAGCTAAAAGGAGAATTTTCAGAAAACCTTTTTCTGTTCTGAGTATTAAACATTTTTTTCACTAAAGGCAATCTATAGCAGTTTTTCACTGCAATACTGATAAAGATACTAAAAGCTGTCAAGTTAATTTCCTTCAAAATATAATGCATTGATTTCAATTATAAAATCCCACACATGTAAGAAAACTCAATGTTAAGTCCTTCAAGAATAAACGGAAATATGAAACCCATTTAATTTTATTGACAAGTCCTTTATGAAATAGTTATTGAAATTCAACAGGAGCCTAATATAAATTCACATTAAAGCTATCACACTCAATAGGCACTGTAACGGTAATTTTATCATCAGTAAGTGGGAAAAGTTTTTATAAGGAAAAGGTTAAGCTATGTAACAGACTTTTCTGCCACTTATTCACTAGTTCTTAAGTCTTGCCTTGTAGGTAACACATGTTAGTTTTTCAGATCGAGGGAAAGGAGAAGGGGGAACTCTTTTACCAATATTACACTGTAACATCAACTATTTTTGAAGAAACTAAGAGCATCTATCAGGGATACTCTGAGCTGCCACCAGTGAAACATCTACCTGCATTCTTCTCTCCCCTGTGCTAACATAAAGTATTTATGGATTATTCCCAGTTGTTTTATGTTCTTATGTCTTTATGTGTCTTAAAAACACAGGTCAAACATGATCTTTGTTACTGTTTTCAAAGCTTGGGACAGCAGATTGTCCTTGTACTCTCACCATTTTCCCAAAATGGGAAGAATTACAAAATTTGCAGCTAGTTATCATAATTTGGTTTACTAAGTTAATACTTACAACAGGACAAGCAGCTTCAGCTTCTTCCACTTCTTCTGCTATTTCCTCATCTGAATATTCATCAGAGATAGTATCAGCATCAGAGAGATCCGTAATTTGAACATCGGGGTGATCCAACAACCAGCCAACTAGGGCCTCCACTCCTAACGCAGAACACAAACTCAGTTTGTCTCCAAGGGATTCCCTGGCACTCTTAAGATTGTATCCAAAAAGAGGATAACAACTGCTCCCTCCCTCACTATTTTAATCAGCTTGCAAATCTTCTTCTCCTTCTAATATCATTAATTTTACTAAATAAAATACCTGGTAATCCAGAAGCACTTCCAGAGGTTCCCGACAGAGATTTTAGTGCAAATTCTATGTTTTTCCTGGGAAATCCCATTTCCATAAGTTGGACTACAATGGGGAGAGGCGGAATTGGAGATTGCTTGCGTTTCTTCACTTTTGTGGGTCGGATATGTTGCACTGTGATGGGTGTCGTAGCTTCACTAGAGCTGCAGTCTTCAAACAGTGGAGTTGAAGGATGTGTAGACTCCACAGCCAGATACTGGCACACTGCCAAAGCAGCAGCCTAAAGGAGAACAAATAATTAGTCCAAGCAAAACAAGCATATTTAGTATGTTAGTGTGTGTGTACATGCATGCCTGAAATTAAATGTTATTTGCCAAAAAGGGGTCAGTGTCACCTCTTTTTTAAACTTATAATTTAGTAAGTTTCAACTGGAATGTGAATTAAACAGAGTTATTTACTTAGCAGAAAACACAGACTCTACCTCAAGCTCCTGTTTGTCAAATATGGCTTTCACAGGTGATGGTTGCGTAGCAGCTGACAAAAGTTGCTGCAAAAGGATCATGGGAGGCTGAGGTCCTTCAGGAGACATATCCCCTATGTCGGGAGAGGCAACTGCTCCATCCTCTTAAAGCAAAAACATTGTTTTAACCAAAACCATGTAACATGAGTCAATCAGGAGACTTATTCAAGGGATTATTAGTTGATCAAACATGTTATTTTTCATGTATTTCTTCACTAGAGATACAATGCATTTAAGATTAAGCCATGTGTACCACAATCTCCACACATAAAGGCAAGTAAGAAATGTGTAGATAAACAATAAATTTACTAAAATACACCTAAGACATGCCTACAAGAAACCACTCAGTGGACAGTGAATTTGCACAAGTGTCTTTTGAGTCCACCTTTTTTTGCAATAAGACTATTAGTAAGAGGTACCTCCAGGATAAACTACTTGATATAGACAACCAATAGTTTCAGTGATACCAGAACTATGGTGCATGCTTTCTGGATTGAGTCATTTCCCCTATAATACACCTCTTGGGAAGGGCTGCCTACAGGTATGAATTGTCCCTTCAAAACAGGATACTTTCATTGAATCAACTTCCTCACAATTCTGCACTTTTCATATTTTATTTTGTATTCCTGTTGGTATGAACATTCTTATTTCCTAAATCTTTACTGTGACTACCACACAAAAATGTGTGATAGTCACAGTAAGATTTAAACCATAATAAAATACCTAATAGTCCTCACATACATATGCTGTTCTAGTTTAAAAAAAAAGTTAGAGGTTTTTCTCTTTTAAAAGTAAGGGTAAGGAATAAAATCATGTTTCATTCCTTAATAAACCCTGTAGATTCTGTTGACTTAAGAGCTGGCAATTGACAAAAATTCCCACAGAAATATCTGAATAAGACAAATATATTATTATATTTAAAGATATTGCAAGGCACTGATAGCTATCCTGAAAGCTGACATAGCTATTGTATTTATATGCTGAATGCACGTAAAACAAATAACTCAAATTAGTAGAACTACAACTCCTTAAACTTAATATTATGCTTAAGAAATTGTATTTCTATACTTGTTTCACTGGAAACTGCAAGACATTTGAAGTAAAATCAACAGCCAATTTTAATTTCTGAAGCAGAAAAATAAAACCACTGTAAAAATTATTAAATATTTTAAAATTACTTACAAGGCTTACTAACTATAGAAGACCTACAAATTTAGATAACTCCAGTATTTTGAACTTCAAGCACTTGACCTACTTAGTTTTCAAAAGTTAAGTTAAAAAGTCAAAATCCTTTTAACAGAGAAGCTTAAAACATGCATGAATTTTAGTTTCTAGTCTATAGAGGGCAAACTGAATTTCTACTGTACAACTGTCACTAGCAAGGGTTATAGTCAAATACTCTCTATCTACTATCTAAACAAACAGCAGCACAGTCAGCTTGCATTTCAGAATACCTGCAGGATTTAATGCACACTCCTGAACAGCTGGCTGAGATAAGATCTGCCTTAGTGTATCCTGGTGAGAAAGCAGAGCTCGTCCTGCTTTTAGTATGTACAGCTTTAACTGCTGGCACCGGAGTAGATCCAGATCAACTTGACCTATCAGAAGTATTAAACAGTCATTAGTGCTAGAAATCTCTTATATTAGAGAAGATTATCATTCATACGGCCTCAACCCAAACATCAGTTTACACCTTAACTCACTGTATACTGATAAAATGAGCCAGTTTAAACAGCACATGGATCACAAGTCTGCACACATTGTATGACCCACGGTATTAAAAATACTGCCTTCCTTCTTTTCACACCCTGGACAATCGTACAGCTGATTTATGACACAGTCAGTGCAGTTAAGATGTTACTTGGATCCAGTATTTTAAACAACTCAATACAGTAAGATCAGCCCCAAACCTTATTTACATTTTCCCACCAAAGTTAAAGATATTTCACTTACAGTGCAGAGCAATTCACCTCCTAGCTAAACTTGTCTCTTAAGTGCGTATTATTCAATGCTGAATAAGAAAACAGGTAAGGTTCCAGGAGACCCTTTTCCTCATCTGTTTGCTGTTACCAGTATTTTTCCCAGAGCCTATCCATCTGCTGCAAAGAAAACAGCAAAAGGCCCCCAACAGTACCTGAAAGACCTTGATTTGGAGACTTCGTTCTTTGTTTTTCTATTTTACTTCCAGCCAGATTTACTAGTTGAGCCCAAATGGATAGCATAGGTTCAGTGAAAGGTAAGTTGTTCACATTAAAAGCCACAACTGGAAGCTAGACAGTGGGAGAAGAACCAGATAAAAATAAACAAGGTAAGCATTTTCCTAAAATCTCAAAATCATTTAAAAGTTTCAATGGTTCTTAACTGCAGAAGAGGAAAACTAGCATTCATCTTACTGTTCTTGAACAGCAACAACTAGAGAGGATTTCTGTTCCCTACACAGCTTCTAAGTCTGTATTTGTACCACACAATTGCAGGTCTACGTGGTGAAAAAGCAGAACAGAGTCAGAAGAAGAAAGAACTCCAGTCTCTGAAGCAGACCAAGTGCTTGGCCTGTGCTTTCACTAAAGCTGTATCAACCAAATCAAGATTCAGCTGAAAATACCCTAGACTTTCTAAATTAGTTAGCAAATCAAGTTAAACAGAAAGCTCCTCTCATCTAAGAGCTATAAATCACATTACAATGACTAGGGATTTTGCCTCAACTTCATCTTAAGTCCCTCTTCTTTTTCCCTCACTATAAATAAGGATGGGATTTAAAGGTCCTACGAAGGTTTGCACAAGGACCATCTTAGACGTGCATTCAGAGCACTGTATGTGCTGAATGTCAACGTAATTAGCCAATGATGAAAAAGTATTTTCTTCAGCCCATACTAGAGTTTTAAACCTTCCCAGTATTAAAGCCTTAACAAACCAAACTTACTGGTTTCAGTTGATTCAGAGGGCACACTCTACACGTCCGCATGTCATAGAACTGCACAGTGATTTTCCCCTTTGGGGTGATGCGTGTCACTGTGCCTTCTCCAAATTCATCGTGAACTACTTGTCCACCCAGTCTCAAGCGACTGTCTATGCCACCAATCACAGCCAAGACTGCCATCAAAGCTCCCACCTCTGGATTCTCAGTGTCAGGGAAGTAGTCATCCAACACAGCCTAACAAAGAACAATAAAATTTAACTGTAGGGAGAAAACATACACTTCTATCTGCTTTAAAATACAAAGTTAATCACACATATTTCAACTTAAAAATTACAACACAAATATATATAAAAATAAAAAAATGGTTTCAATATTAAGCTTAATATTGTTTACAAAGATTTAGTATTTATTTCAAAATAAATATTGCTATAAAAATGAGCTTATTTTAAAACGTGGAAACTACCCCTTCTGACTGTTTTCCTGCAAAGATGTGGGTGATGGAGGTTAGCTGAGAGTTGATGTACTTGTTTATGAGTCCATTCCACTGGCTGAGCGAATGCAGCGTCCTCAGCAGTGCCACTATCTCTTCTGCTAAAGTACTACTATGAGTGGCAGTGAGAGATGCTTGGGGCCTGGCCTTTCTCCTCCTCAGAGTAGATTCTAGAAAGACAAATCAGCGGCACAACAATTTTGAGTTTAATGCACACATCTCCCATACATAAAAATAAGCCACTGAGGGGAAATTACCTCTGAGTAGTGGAATATCTGAAGAACAAGTACTAAGCAGGCTCCCTAAAAATCCAAACAGTTTTTCCACAAGAAATTTCATGTCTCTTGACCTTTCATTTTTATCCCAGGATGGAAGTACTGCTTTCAATAAATGTACAGCAAGGATCTAAAAAGAGAACAAAATTGGTGTTATTCTAATCTACGTCACCAAACGCTAAAGAAACTCTGACATTTTTAAAGTTAGCTTTCCTTTGTAGTTCTTTCTACAATGCTGATTACTTTCTGGCTGTGGAAATCACAGAGCTACTTCACTGATCTTCAGTTTGCTAAGGGATATTTTAAAAGAAGTTGTGACAGTTCAGAGTCATTTTACTGGCACATTATATTAATGAACCCAATCTCTTCAATACTTAGGACACGAGACACACACACTAAGAAACAATGTAAATGACTAAAACAAATAGGAAAAATAGGAATAAAGAATGGGAAAGTTTGTTCAGCTTGCAGATTGAGAAATTAGTACTAAGATGTATTTCAGAATGAAGGCTTCCAAGTGTTCTGCATAGAAGCTGTAACACTTAAAATTCATGAGATATAAAGCTGAGTGATGAAAGGCAGGCAACAGCAGCCACAGTGACACTCAAAAGTAGCCACTGTGAACCAAGGGCCTCCAACACACGACAGAAGGAATAGGCTGGCATCTCTGAACTCAGACAGTGCAGGACTGATAAGGAACAGGGGATGGTGCAGCACTGCAGTATCGAAGAGCAGAGGAGGTTGCATATTTTAAGTAGGAGCATTTCAGGTTTTGAGCTTCCTCATCTTCCACCCAGAAGACCAATACAAGTGACTAACAGCAAAGAGAACTCTCCTCTTGCAAGCTTCTGTTATTACATGTCTTTATAGAACTTCAAGATCTCATCTTTTTGCTGTTCTTAAGTTACGTGCTGGTACATGAGGAGTGGTCTTTTCTCTCGAGTATTCCCTGAACAGCACAGACGACTCTACTGCACTAAGTCCTGGATGATGACAGAAGTCTCAGCATATTAAAAATACTGACAAGAATTTACTGGAAGATCATACAAAAATGAACAGGCCTTTATAATACAAGACTTTAGTTTAAAAAATGTTAATGTCTTATCAAGGAAAAGAATAAGACAATCTTTTGATCCTCAAGCCTTAAAATTTGGCAGTTATTCTATAATAAAGCTGCTTTTCAGTCTCATGAAAACGGCACTAACAAGATGCTACAGAATGGAAAAAGAGAAAAAAAAAGAGAAAAAATTAAAAGAAAAGAAGAAATAAGAAAAGGAGAAAGATGACAAGGGAAATGCAATACCAAAATAAGATGCATACATGTAGCTTCTTGAGAGACTGTAATTAAAACAATATTAAGTTTCCTATGGAAGGAGGGACAGTAGACAATACATAATTTGTTAACTTTAAATGAAATTTGACTTTTTTCTAACCATATATTTGTTATCCTTTCATTTATTCAACTTATAGAAAACATTATATGGGAGTTTCTGAAGCACATTTTTGGAGCACTATTTTGACTTTTCTTTCAACAGAACAAGGGAGTCCATAGTATCCTGAATGTTCAAAATTCAAGAGGTGCATATTTAAAACAGTAAATCCTAAATATAAAGAAAATGTTATTTTTTTCCCAACTAACTAAAAACTGATTTATGGACATTTCCCACATGTTTTGTAAAATACACCTTTTTTTTTAAGACAACTTTAGTCTACTAATTTTATTGCCTATTGAAGTAATTTGGAAATATACACATTACCTGTCTCTGTAGTGAAGCAGCAGTGAAAGATTCATGCCCCTCAACAATTTTCATTAGCAAAGTTATCCACTGAGATGTACTAAGAGTGCTGCACATCTGAGGCATGAGTGCTATGCTTCGAATGAATCCCAACGTGCACCAACTCCTATGCTGTTCTTTATAAACTAATTTATTTGGCAAGGAAGCTAAAAACAAAAATATATATACATGTAATAGTTGACTTTTCCACCAGCTACACAGTTTTCTATATACCACATGGGACTTTTCTGAACAAATCAGAACACTGAGCTATTTCACTGTCTTTACGTGAACTATTAATTTCCATTTTGAGCTTGTAATTAATTTTATTAAATATACCTTTATTTAAAACAACTCTCATCATTACACTGTTTCCTCATTTGAAAGTAGTTAACAGCATTACTTCTGATATTACAAAGATCTACAAGAAGGAGTATGACACATCCAGTCATACTGTTGATGCCAAACACAAAAAAGCTGCTAATAAATTAATTGTCGATTCACATCTCATGCATTTATTCTACTTTTACTGTTTATGTTGTAAGAATGCACAGGATCACTTATATTGCCTTTAAAAATTAAGATTTTAAAAGCTCTAAAAATGCATATTCTAGTCTTCGGCCTTAAAAGGACTAAAAACTAGTAACAAAAGATTTACAAACTCACAAGAAAACAAAGCACAAAACAGAAGCACACAGCTCAGTCAGACTGCTTCAATGTAACATACCTGATTTATCTATTGTTCCACTCTCCACAAGCATACGGAGTAGACCACACAAAGTCCGAGTGGCATCACTTTGCATGACTTCAGCATGGACACCAGCAGAGAGACACAGTGTCTGCAACAGGTTCACAGTACTTGTCAGCATCATGGAAGTAGGGTGGAGATTCCTTTCAACTTGTTCTCCTTCTGAAGGGAGACACAAAAGGCAAAGGAATACATTAATACTCAGTTATTTTATTTCACGGAGGTTCTGAGACAAACATGATGTGAACAATTTGTTTAAAATATTTTTGCTGAGATGATCTGACATTAAGAAGATCTCCAACTCCAAGAGCAAAATAAACCAGGTATTTTGCACATACATTTTCAAGTTTTTCTCTAGCAGTACACAGCTGAAAGGAATTCCAAAGTGCATGCCAAAAATAGAGAAACACTGTGACTAAATGTATAATTAGGCCATTTAAAAATCCCATTTCAGAATGGTATTAACATATGTTAAAATGTATACCTCCTGGTATCTGTAACTGAAACTATTTCAACTGAATAATACTGTTTCTCTAACCACAAATATGCAACAAGTGTGACACCATCTTGTCTATCTTCCTTTCCCTTATATTAAGAAAGATTCTGGTCAGAAGTGTACATCTATTAATCTTCTTTGATGAAGCACTTGTTCCTGTGAGAGAAACTGTTTCACATTACAAGATACCAATTTTAAAATTCAACTAAAACTGTGCCTCCACTTTTTAAAATATTTTTCTTCTTTTACCAGAATCATCCTCAGTGTCTGAATCCTCTGTTGTGGGCTGCGTTGCAGGTGGTGGCTCAGCTAGTTTGAGATCGTATTTTCCCTCCTTTCCCATTCTGTAAGAATTTGTACTTCCAGTGTCCCACTGCACTCTAATCCAGCCATCTTCTCCCAATTCTCCAATCACACGACCCAAACCTGGTGTGGGTCCATCCTGACAGAAGAGAGACATTCAAGTTACACAATCAACAGTAATTTGTACCCAAAGTTCATAAAATAATGATGCAATTGCTCTTTTTTGCTGCTAACCTAATGATAGGTAGTAAGCATTCAACAATGTTTCAAAAACCAAGCATCAAGTTAGAAAGCATTTCACAATTTTCAAAAGAATCACCCCAGTAAGCTACATATTCAGATGCTCATGGTTAAATCACTTGCACTATGTCTTACATAAATAGAAGTTATGTGCTACACAGTTGGAAATGTATAATATTTTAGCAAACAAATTATTCAATTTCCTGTTAAATGGTAAATTAGCACAGTGTCACTAAAAGAGAATTTTCAACATCTTCAAAAATGAAGCTAAACAAACAACATATTTTATGTTAATTCTCCAAGTCTTTTGTGCTAAATGGTTAGAATTACATAGTGTTGCTATAAGATGGTGAAGGATTGATAAAGCTGGTTGTGAAAAACAAGAGCTGGGCCTCTTGCTTATCTTGTACATCGTTCCAGCAAGGCCTAACAACTCAGTGATGTCTGGAGTGAAGTGGAGCTCTCATGCACCACTGCTGTTTCAGCGAGGCACAGAAGGGCACCTGGCACTCTGTGTGAAACAACAGCCACACTCCCTTCACCATGAAAAACAAGCCTTGTTATAAATTCAGTTCATTCTGGAGACAAGGATGCACACCAAGACCCTCTGATGAAGGTCAGAGAGCTCCTACTGCTGCCTCAGTACATGGAGGAGGACCAAAGCGTTTATTCTACCTCTTTTGTCAACTACAAATTCTAACAAAAGGTAACCGACACAGTCATTAAGCCCCATTAACATATTAACTTAGGCACCCCTCAGGATGCAGACGAAGGAAAACATGGGATGTGTAATAATGCATGTATGGCCAAAGTCACCAAACCGCTATAACATGATTGTTCCATTCCACTGGAACAGGCCAAAATTTGTAGTATAAAATAGAGGCAGAAAACACTGAGGAGGAAAACTCTGTCTGCTCAAGATCTATTCACAGACTATGTCTCTCTTCTTTTCCCAACGAGAAGCCTTTATGTAAGCTTTGCATCTCCAGCAGCATTGGATCACACTTGGCAGTAATTTACATACACACCTATATAGGTGTGTATGTATAATACGCATATATGTATATGTATAGTGCTATTAGATCTCTTGCTATACTTTCTGTCACAACACATACTAACACTCTGTAGTTAGTGCACTTATCACCAGCAATCTTGAGACTGCTTTTCTGCTGCTTCAAATAACCACACTATCTGTGCTTCTATGCTTGTGTGCAAGTTCTCCTCCAAACCCAACCAGTTTGTTAAGCTGTGCTACAATCAGAAATTAGGCCCAGCTGCAACCAGATCCTCTGATCTCTGAGGACCAACTGGAATGCAAGGTTTATTTTCTGTTAAATTCCCACATCCTTAATTCAACATTTTTCAAACATAAAATGCCCTTAAGTTTGATTGATATGAAACTTCATAGACAGTCCACTGAATAGGGACGTTAGATAATAACACACCCAAAACCTGTATGAAAGAAGTTGTACCTGATCACCCCATTTCCAGTCTACCCCTCTCACCACTCTGGTACCAATTTTCATCATGGCTGCCAGCTCTGGTCCAGAAACAGGGAGCTGAACAGGAGTAGTTTCCTTTCTTGACTCTTCTAGGACTGTGGCAGAAGCCCCATGAGAAGAGGCAATCATATCTTCTTCAATATTATCAGAACTCGGTCCTAACCAGGAAAAAACATGAAAAACATGACATCCAGCTACTAGTTTTTTATACGTACCATTGTCACACATAAACTTTCAGGCACAAACTTTGTAATATAAAAGCAGTAACAAACGGGAAAGCTGACTGAAGAGGTAATAAGTCAAATGACCTTTAAGAAAACTAGGATGCAATGGTTTTGAATGTACAGGAATTTAAATACTTAATTTTGATCAAGAAAACAAATTACAAATAAGAGACTAATAATGACGACTCAATTGACTAAATGGTTCTACAAACAGATTTTTTTAAAAAAAACTGTGTGCACTCCAGTTAAACACAAGTTATGGGAACAAATGTTTGCTTTTATCTAAGAAAACCAATTTGAATCATAGCAGAACACACCAGAGAACTTCCTATAACAGAACAAAGAAAGCTTCAGAGCGTTTTTAATACATAGAACAAACAAAATGGAGATTAGAGAGTAGGCAGTTTTTACTGTTTTCTTTTTAAATTTTTCATTTTTAATTTATTTGTAACAGTTCCAGCAAAACTACAAATCACCTGAAATTTCAGCAAAGGATGGCCAAAGCAAATGCTTAATAGAAAAAAAATCATGACTGAATAAAGGTTGCAATCAAATTAACCTCCTTCTCAACCATGCTTACAGATGTGTTTTTTGTATCAGGCTAAAATAGCATTAAGCACTATCCTTAAGCAGCTAGGTAATTCTGTAATTCGGTACACCAACAGGTAAAAAATCCAGGAGATTTGTAAAGCAAATGCTTTCTTCCAAGTAAGAAAGAAGAATTGTACCTATCAGCCGCAGTGTGGTTTGTGTCAAGGCCAGCATGCCAGAATTGAGGAGCAGGCTCAAGGTATTCGCACCGTGCTGCAGCGTCAACATGTTCAGCATGACCAGCAGAAAACGTGCTTGTGGAATAGTTCCAAGACTTGGTCCTGCCGGATTCTCATTAGTAATTGTTTGAAGAGGAACAGGCTGCAGACCTAGTTCAAAAGCAATATAAATAACAAAGTCAGCTGACATTTGGGAGCTACAATAGAACAGGTTACAGATTTGTTTGACTGATGGTTTAAAATATTCTTTATTCCCTGCTCAGCTTTGAGAACTCACTAGCTGAAGTTCCAAGAAGCTGATTATAATTTGTATTTTAATACTAAAATGTTACTAATGAGTGATCAATCACCTGTTGCTAGGAAATCAGCAACATACCCAAACACTGAGAAGTGAGTTAATAAGGGTTCAAGGTGGGAAGGTTGGAATGATGCACAAAGTCAAAGTAATTTTCAACACAAATCAAGGGAACTGATTTCAACATCTCAGTTATTGGGAACTTTAAAAAAAAAGCAACAATATTAATGTAAAACAGTTTTCTCCACAGACAACAGCAACAAGATGAGATTCACCTAGTTCTTTAAACTTTGCATTAGCATCTAGCAAGATGTTCCGGACGTTCTGAATAGCCCATGCGTACAACTTTCCAAAAGTTACTTCCAACAGCATTCTGTTAAACGGCGGGATCAGATCGACATCCTTCAAGCAGTCTGTAAGAGGCTCCCTTCAGAGAAAAACAACAACAACAAAAATAAGTATTATTCTCCTATTGAACAATTGGGGAAGCAAAGGAAACAAGAAGTTTTACCCTATATTGGCTCCTTCTGGAATAAGCCTCTGCCATCCACAGAACATAGCATACTGCACAGATGGGAGCAAAAAATTTTTAGCTGACAATTTCAGAATAGTGTCTATTCCCTCCAGACGAACTTCTGCTCTTTCCAACTGTCAAAGAGAAAAAACAAATTGTCACACTTATGTAAACTCCTAATAATTGTCATAATTAT
Organism: Vireo altiloquus; assembly: GCA_013396875.1. Taxonomy (NCBI): domain Eukaryota; kingdom Metazoa; phylum Chordata; class Aves; order Passeriformes; family Vireonidae; genus Vireo; species Vireo altiloquus. The sequence continues at coordinate 289,882 of VZRF01011026.1, forward strand.
GTAAATGGCCCATTTTCATTCATTTTACCTGTTTTAATAAACATTTTCTCATTTTTTCTACATCCACCGGCTCTTCTTTAAGTGCAAATTCAACAATGGTGTTAAGGAGGGCAGACTGTGGATACAAGCCCTGAACATTTTGCTTCAGCCATTTGTATTTGTGGACACCTGAAACTGTACTCAAAATTGGCTGCCACTTATCCTGCAAAAGAAGAAGGCAGGCATGTTAAAACTTTTGAAACACTTTTATATTACTGAAAATGTAAGTTATTTCATGCAAAACATTTTCCAATTCTAAAATAGTGGGGGTGGTGTGGAAATAAAAACTTTTTCAAAGTCTGGAAAGAGCTTAGTATTATTTTAACACAATATTTCACAATCTTTTCAACTATTGCTACATAAAATCTCAACATTTTATTTTGAAATGAAGCTTATATCTAAGATTATTAATAATTTAAAAATTAGAGAAGGTATCTTTAGCTACGCTAAATGCATAGTACAAGCTTATTTTTTACAATTATTCCAGGCTTCACTGAAACAACATGTCACACTTAATTACACATCCCAAACACCATTATCAGAACAGCAAACTTGACAAAAATAATGCCAAGTTATTGCAATCATGCTTTAGCTCATACTTTTTTCTCTTATTTTTATTCACAAGGCTGATTCAAAATCTCATAACCTACCTTGGGTGATTTGATTGGTATGGGCTTTTTATCTATAGGGACAGGACTGTGAGGTACCACACAAGATTCTTCTAAATCACTCTCTTCATTCCCAATTTTGGATTCTTCTACATCAGCAGATTCAGATTTTTTTGGCACTATAAACAAAAAAGTATTATTTCATGCAGTCTGATTAGATTTTGCAGCATCACATTTTTAGGTTTGCATGATAACCTAAGCACATAGAATGCTTAAGACCTGTCCATAATAAAATAGGAATGTATTCTTGGTGGACTCTATGTCCAACTATTACCAAATTAACTCTGATATTACCTGCAATATGCTTTTATCTTTAAATACAAACTTGAAAAGCACTTTGGTGTCTGCTCACCACATTAATTTATTTCCAGTTAAACCATTCTTTGACTACACTTTAGTAAAACATGATTTCTAAAAAGATGTCACTTCCAGAGAAGTGTTACTAATCAAATTCAGAGGGTCTGATACTGAAGGATCATTTTTAATCCACTGGAACATGAAGAAACATGCCTAAACTTGACACTCTTGTTTTCCAGTTCTTGCTGTAGGATATGACATGCAACCACTAGTTTAGAAAACTTCATGAAAACGCAGCAGAAAGCAAATGGTTTTGATGCTTTATCTAAGCAGAGTCTCAAATAGCAGAAAATCTTGAAATAAGATGGATTTTCATTGTTTCAAAGAGAATAGAACATTAATGCTGCCTTACCTCTTTTTTTCCTTTTTTCTCTAATGATTTTCTGAGCTACCCTTCGCCATCGGGGCAAGGAACTAAGAAGTTTAAATTTGGACATTATAGAGAGATCATTGCAAACTGCAGGACGTAGTTCATTGAATAAGAATCTCAAACGCTCAATGACAGGAGCACAAACTTCCTTGTAAGAACGCCCTTGTTCCTGATGGGTCTAGAAAAGACATTGAAAGATTAAAGTACTGTGTAATACACAATAAAACGAACAATATATAACTTTTTAATAGAACACTTCAAATGAAAATTAATCGTAACATCAGCAGCTAAGAGGCTTACCTTGATCAGTGAGCATTTTGCTTGGTAGACAACACGACACACATCCACTACAGATTTTGGTAAGGTTTTGTGCTTTACCTGGTCAACTCCAAGGGTACCAGGATGAACAAGAGACAGTGCTACATGACCTTAATGGGAAAAGACAATCTTTGAATATGCATTTCCAAAATCATCCATAGCAGAGTTTAAACTGGTCCAAACAAACATACCACAAGCCTACCTACCCAAATCTTCATGCTTCAGAAGACAGCATAGTAACAGACGTCCTACTTCTTCCACAGGATGCTCAGGAGGGAATGTGATTGGTGTTGTTAAGTGACACTGTTTACAGTATCTCTCTATTTGACACAAGAAGTCCTAAGAAAACACGCAACAGCCTCTGTTTAACTTTAGTTTTAAAGTACAACGAAAGGGCTCCAAATACCACTGGCAGCATTTAAATAACACTGAGTAATCTCCACAATCTGAACTAACATTCCTGAGATGCGACACACAGTGCATGCAATTTAACACACAGCAACTACAACCCAATACTACAAATACCCCATAGCCTTCTTCCCGTATAAAAAAGCAACATGGCTCCAGGAACAAAGCTACTACAGTTTTTATCTCTTCATGAGATAGTCAGGTCACCTAACACAATTTTAAATTGTCTTCTGATTAATCATTATTCATCATTCATCATTATCGCTATCCCCAAAGACTTATCTGGGTTTTTTTTCATAAAGGAGCTGAACTCAGAGGGTTAGAAAAGCTGAAGATATTACAGAAGTTAGTGATCAGTGTAAACCAAGGGTTTTTCATAATATCCACAATGCTAACCAGGTGAAATCTGAACCTCAAGCCCCAAAGGAATTTTAAGACAAAAGTATATGTGAATCTGAAACATAAAATACATTTGCAGCTTAACAGAAAAAACTCTCTCTTAGTTCAACTAAAAGTGAGCAGGATCTCTCAATGCTACTGAAACTTGACATAAGAAGTAATGCATTACATATATTTTTATATGAATATTCAAATTTTTAGTTCTCCCACTCAAAAATCCTAAAGAAAAAATGTACTGTTGTGCTATTAAGTGAAATATACACATTTTATCCATCAGTAGTACTCAACCATTCCTTTCACAAAAAGTAATTTTGAAATAACTTTTTCAATTGTTTTGCTGTAACTTTTGGAGTTTTACCACCACTATCACCCTTCAGAAACAGTTTTTGTGCACAGAACTACTGAGGGCCTACCTTCACAGTGTGATCCTGAATATTATTATCCGCAATAGCTTGGAGAAAGGGTTGTGAATGGTCACTCAAAGTTAATCGATGTGCATATAATTTTGATTTATTTGGGGTAGTGTTACCAGGTGAACTGCAATGGTCTTCATCTTTTTCCTCATTGTAACTGTAATGAATCTGACTAGTTTGCAAGCCTCCAGAAAAGATTGATGACTTCAACCATTCTAAAATAAAGAAAACATGAGTGAATATTCTGATCAAAGACTAAGCTATCAAAACTCAATTTCCTGTAATTAAATACATTCACAGCTTCAACAAGATTTGCTAAAACTTTAGAGATATAGGGCCTCAGCAATTTTTCTGCTATTAATAATGAACTAAACCAAGACACCCAATAAGAAAACTTTCAATACCACATGATCCAGGCACTCTTAACTGACAATAAATTGGTGAGATAGGAGACTGTGTAGCATCGTTTTCTATTTTACGTTCCATATTACGAAATTCTGAATTCAACTGCTCAAAATTATCTAATCCCTATGTAAATCTTGCTAAATTATTGGGATCTTGATGAGTGTGGTAGTTAATGTCATGAATAAAGAACTCCTGCAGACGACACCAAGACTAACAAAGTGCTAAATTTTCAGTTAATTTATTCATCCTTTGTCTTTTTCTTGCATGCTTTGACAAGTATTTATCACTTTTTAAAGCTCAAAATGACATCCTGCTTACTGGCACATTCAATTTCCAGAGGAGAAAGTGGTGTGCTCATTGCCAGGTAGGAAGCATGCAGTCCAAGGAGAAGACCCAAATTCCGCTCTGTGTCTATCAGAGGTGATGACAAAGTACTGATATCTGGTGTTGTAATCACTTCCTGGTCAGGCTGCACAAAAGAAACAGCAATTGTAAGGTAAAACTGAGCTCCAGCAAGAATTCTGACAGCAAAGTAATGCTTTACTTTAGAAAGCATTTATCCATTAGTAACATTTTTACCTCTATATATTGGCCAACACAGAAGGCATGCATTGATTCCCGTGTGTCCTCAAATTGCAAAGCAGCTTCCAAAGCAACAACTGGGTCCTCACCAGCAAACTGAGCTAATGAAAGAATGAGGTGGTCAATACATTATCTAAAAATGTGGTAATTCCACCTAGTTTTGAAACAAAAGTAGTTTGTGTCTGTAAGTCAGATGAAAATTCTCACCAAGTATGCTACTGCCAGTTAAAGACTGGGTTTGGAAGTCCTTAATATCATACACTTTCCCATCGATCACGGTCCAAAATCCTCCGTCTTTGTTGTGGTTCTCCAGATCAGCCTTACGTATAAGGGTCACCTCCTCATTATTTCTGCAACTCTGGCCAGTAAAAAATGAACCTATCCATATAAAACAGAAAAGAGAATTTATCAACAGAAAATCAGAAAGTAAGGGTTTTTTTCTGAACATTCTTTTAATAGTTGACTAATCCAATTCTTCACTTCTATTCAAAGGCTGATTTTTTTTTGTATGCTCAAAAGTAAAAACATATTAATATGTTCCTGTCTACATATTACGCAATTAAATTGTCTGTATACTGTGTTCTTTTATGCACTAATCTCTAATGTCACCTAGCATTGCCCAGCTATATGGTTGTTTTGTGTGGAGGTGGAGTAGAACAATCAGTTTTCTGGCAAATCACTGCTCTAATCGCTTCTTCCTCCAAATTAGTTTGGTTTTATTACTCACTTGCCTGCAAGGAATTTGCTGTATATTTCATTTCAGTCTAAATTCAGATTTTTTTTAATATAAAAGATGCTTCTTTTGTGACCACAGACACAGCTCATATTACAAAGTGCCCTCAGATAATAAAAATTCCTTATTTCAAAGCTTTCCCATTACTCATCCTTTGTGTTACAGACAGAATTTAATAACAAAATGCCTAGATGTACTATTCAATTTTTTCACTGCAACTTTTCACAGTCAAAATGCAAAATGATGCGAAATACTTCTTGAAAAACTGTACTCTCCTTAATCCTACCTCTACATGTAACTTCCTTAAGAATGTACTAACAGAAACAAATATTTCCATAGGACTGCCATATAAATTGGTTAATAAAACTCACTCTACTGTGAGGCAGAATTCTCTTCCAGAGAGTAGTTCATGAACAGCCACCATTTTTATACAGCTACTTTATGAAAGCAGTCCAGATGCTACTAAGTACGTACCCATTATTCCTGGCCATGCTAAATCCTCATTGTCATCCCTTTCCTTTCCAGGGGCTAAGTGGTTAAATCTGTCTAGATGTTCCAGCAAGCCAGCCAACAGAGGGATAGCACCAGCTTCCTGCATTAAACCAGCATTTTTACTGAGGAGCAGCACTACAGAAACCACCAGTTCTGGGAGAAGAATGCCTGAAACAAAAAACACAGAAGATACTCACATTTAGTTCAAGTTCTACCATTAATATATTCTGCCTTTGACTAGTGTTGAGTACAAAGCTCTTGCATTCTTCATTGAATTTTCCCTCCTTCTCTTCCATTTACCAAAAAATTAAACTGACTCCTTCTTAGCCATTTATAACTTTGAAGAATGTCTTAAATTCCATGGAAGAGGAAGAAAGGAGGACAACAAGTAAAAACCCACCTGTTAAATCTCCATCCACTACACGAGATACTTCTGCAAAATGCCTATGACTAGTACAAGCAATGCTGGTTGCCACAGGAAGTATATCACTTATGTGTGTGCACAGAAGAGCAGTGTATTTCTTCAGTAAAGAACCAACACCTAAGAGGTCAGGACCTGTATAAAAATAGAGGAAGAGCACAGAAAAACACCACATCGTCATATTTAAGACACAGACTTAGAAACTCTTAAAAAAGCTGACAAACTCTTCTGAAATTATGCCACTTAGTATTAACACTAATTCAAGAAATTATGTCTTTTTAAAAATTTATAAAAAGTTTATTCTCCAGATCCTATTACCTTACACAAAAAAAAAAACAGTTACAGAAAACAACGTAAATAAACTACTTTCAAACACTGTTCAGACAGACTCAGCAACTCAGCAACTAGGCTGATAAATGAGACAAGAAGATAAATTAAAATAAGAAACTGCTATCCTGTAAAAGCTATTACAGAAATACTTGGGAAGGGATCAGAGGATGTTTGCTTTTATTTTTAAAACCACAACTTACTGTACGTATTGGGGACCTGACCAACACAATCTGCTGGATAAAGTTTGCTAACAAGCAGACGCTGAAAACGGAGCAGCAGGTCCAGAGAAGCAGATCTCTCCTTGCTATAAAGCTCTTGGTCCGTGCAGGAAGAAATGCGACGAGCAACATCTTTTAGTTTGGCTATCGTCTGTGAAGCGATGTTCCTAAGTGGTATAAAAGTACCACAAAGTACTTCAGGGGAGCTCAGAGTGAAGACAGTCCACAGTTCTCGGGTTAAGGTTTTGCAAAATTTTGCATAAAGATATGAAAAACCTATGCAAAGTTTCTATGAAGAACTTTCACTCTTTTGCACAGTAGTAACTCAAAAAGGGCAATGGTTTTGTGGATACATTTTGCTTAACAGGATTTGTAAAATACCTCAAGTTTGTGGTTTTTGTCATCACTCACTACAAAACATAATCTGACAATCTTCACTGAGAGGCTGCAGTGAAAGTAATGACCCTGCATAGCTCAAAAGAGTCATCAATAGAGATGGTTGCCATCACAATTAAGTGGAAAAAGTACAATAAATTTCTTGGTAAATTCATAATTGCTTTCTGCTATACATGCTATATGTTAAGTATTCCTGTAGCTCCTCTGGCTGATATAAAGCAGCTTTGTTCTCAGCACCCTAATTGGTCGTGAATTCACAACTCTCAGTCAAGAATTTAAAATTCAGGCTTCTTTCCCACTTACAGTCTCCATGAGGCACTTCTAAATAAACAGGACAAAATATTCAGTTCTAAACAAATTTGTGGTGATTCTCACACTTTGTAAGGACAGTCTTCTAAACATTTGTCCTATATTTGGTACAAAACCTTTCAGACACTTCTTCCATATCAAAAGTATCAAAATCCATAAAAGCAAAGCAGTCTTTCTAAAATTGGGTAATTAAGTACAGAACATTGCTCCTTAGCAAGCATAACATAGCAGAACCACAGACAAGCTACTAGAATGTTCAATATTTTGAATTGTGAGGAGCTAAAAATGCTAAAAGAAGACTTAATTTGCCAACCAAAATTACCATCCTTTAGCTGACTAGTTCATAGAACATCTAAATATATCTTCTGTACTAAAGCAAAAGACGAATTCAAAGCAATTACCTTAGTAACTGCTGAATTAACTGAACTAATGGTAAACTTTGTTTTCCTGCAGATTCATAGATTCCAGTGTTAATAAGGTCTTTGTCCAATGGAGTTCTGCTCCTATGAAGTGTTGATGCATTTGCTTCTTGTTCATCAATTTCTTTTTCTTTCTGTGCTTCTTTTTTTGCTTCAATATCCTAAAAAAGTAAACAAAGTTAAAGAAAATACACAAACCTCCACTACGATTATTAAAAATCTTGTTAACAAGTATTCACAGTAACGAGATCAAGTTACTTTTACCTATGGCAAAAATGAAACAATTCCTACCAGACAAAATGTGTATTGTATATTCTGTAAAAACCACATGGGTACACTTTTTTAAAAACAATTATAATATGAAAAGAAAGTTGAAGAGAGGGATGAGGGTGGTGAAGGTAAAAGAGAGTAGAGAAACTCCACAAAATCATGGTGAACACATGCCAGTAGCTGCTGTAGAGTTCACAACTGAAGGCACCTTCACTCTGTGTTTATAAAAGTAACAAATCCAGCATGCTGCAGAAGAACCTGAACTGCAAAGCTGATGAACCATACCTGAATTTCTGCAGTAATAGCAGCGTTCAGTGCAGACTCTAAGCCTCCATCAGCCATCAAGCTGCCCACCAGGAGGTCAATCATAAATCTACGTCCTGGGCTTACATTCATTTCATTTCCTGAAACTAAGAATGGAAGAAGCTATCAGTGAAGTCAAAAAGTGATGCTTAAACAAACAGGCTGCAATGTGAGGACCGACCTGCACTGGGCAGGAGCGCCGAGAGCGCCCTGGCACGCTCCTCCGCCGTGGGCAGCAGCACAGACCAGCCACTCTGCAGCACCGCCTGAGCCGCCGACTGCACCGTGTTAAGAACCCCAGCGTTGCTCGCCAATGTCACCACTGTCTGCTTCAGGCTGTTGAGCAGGATGCTGCCCAAACCCAAGCCAAGGCATTCTGGATCCACCTGATGACTAATGGCAGCATGAAGCTGAAAAACAAGGTGGGGGGGGGAAGGCAAATTTTAATTAACAAGGGATATGAACTTGGTGGGGATGGGGGCAAGTCAATCCTGGTACAAGTGAGTAAGTTGAGTGACCAAGATACAAACTTTTACCTGCAAATCTGTAAAATTAAAGGGAAATGCTGGCTTGCCTACATACTCAATTTAAACCAACACTCAAAGATTACAAATGGTTGCTATAAGCCCCAAAGCTCTGAAGTAAACCTAAAGAATCACCTAATGTTTCTGCCTCACTACATTATGCTAGAAATATAGCACATTTTCAGTGACTATCAGACACCAATTAACGAGGCCATTCACTTTTTAAAATGGTATTTAAAATCCATAAAAATGCTCAGAATCTCTGAGTGAGTATACAAAGCTTAATCCATCTAGGTATTGTTTTTATAGTTCATTCTTAATGAAACACAGAAGCTGTCAGGAAGGAAAAAAAAATCCAAAACACTAGATGCCAAATTATAAAATGATAGTGTAGTTAGTTCACTTTCTAAAGTCAATAAAAGTGTTTTAAGGCCCATTAAAGGTCACTGTTTCCATCCAAGCAATTTAGTGAAAGCATTCAGCTCAATGACTGCTCAAAGTGTAAGAAATTGAAGGTACCTGAAGTCTTAAAAGGTTTAATGTTGCCACAGCCATACACTCCTTTTCCTGAGGAGGGGGCCAGTCAGAGGATCCATCCATTCCCTCAGTCACTTGTCTCAGTAACAGATCCAGCTGCTCAAATGTCATGGGGCAAACATCCACCACAAAAGGTACCCGCAAGCCTATTGACCATTCTGAACACGATGACCAAGCAAAACTCTATAAATGGAAACAATACACAAAGTTTCACAGTCAGTTATTTTCTAAATATGACACTGATTCCAGATAGGAGTGTGAAGCTACATCTGTCCTCAAACAGTAATAGTTCATGTGGAAATAATACCAGCACAACTGTTTAAGAGAATGCTCTACTTGCATACTCTTAAACATACATAAAACCCTACTGATCCAGAACTCCCTCATCACATTTTCCAATGTGTCGTCATATCCAGTCCAGATACCTCACTATTTGTGCCCCAGGAAACATTCTGACAACTTCTCAATTGCTGTACCACACAAAACAAAACAGGTAAACAGCTACTTCTCAGAATACCCAACAGAGGGCAAGCTAATCACCCCTTTTCAGCAGAACAACTGCACAAGAATTTTTTTTTCCAAAGCCTTCATTTATTAAGAATAAGAAATTCAAATACAAAAAGTCATGCAAGCACAGAAAGAAGGACCAGAATTAGAATACAGAACTAACCTCAGTGGGAGGTAAAACCCAATCATTCAAAAATAAAACCTACCTGAGCAGGTCCACAAGCAATTCCAACAATATGCTTTGTGTCTAACCCCGGGAGAGCTGCGGGCTCTGGTTTAGTGATACGCAAAGTATCAAAATGCTGACACTGATCATTGCTTCCCCAGCTGTGCACTTCACTATCTTCAGTCAGCGCTAAACAATGGGTAGATCCAGCTGCCACATCTATCACTTTCTTTCCTGATGATAGGAAAGTTAGACATTGAAAATATAACTTAAGATATTACAATCATAGCAGAAAAATAGCAGAGATAAGGAAAACTATGCTAATTACAACCACGCTTAACCAGGAACATATTATGGATGTCAAGAGTCTCATTTTTGCCTCAGTAGTGGCTTGGAAGAGTACAGCAAAGCATAAACCAAGAGATAGATAAGTATGAAAGTTTACAAGCTGCAAAAAATCTTCTATTTGTGTCCCTTCTACTTAGAAACTTTTTTAGGAAAGATCTTTTAAAAGAACTCCCCATCTATGATGAGAGACCATAAAGTTATTTGTAGTCATTAGTTCAGAAGTTATTGTAATTTAGATCATTCAACATATATGAATAACAATTTAAAAGAAAGAGCAATAAAAGAGGTTTCTTCCTTATCTTCTCCTACAGAACCTCAGCTTTCTCACAAAGAAGTAGTTTTCACTCTTACAAACTAGTCAAAAGTCACATACAACTTTAACGACATTATTTGTTGCCTGTTATTTTCATTTATTCCGTTCACCTGCCTTAATTGAATAATATTTTATATATATATATTTGCATGAAAATGCAAACATACATACTTTAAATAAGCATTTCTGTGAACCTAATAAAGTAATAAGAATAATGAGAACACAAGAAATGCATCATTTAAAGCAGTCATAAGATAGAATCTTTAAGTCTGCTAAAATCTTGTAGGTGTAAATGCAGAAGGCAATGCACATCATTACCTTTTTCAGTGCTAACAGCATAAAATATGACAAAGTACATGGTATCATCACTCTTAAAGCTGAGTTCATTTGTTTCCCATAAAAAACTCCAACAGCAGTAAAAGGAACTTTGGAATATTTCCAGCTCTGTTAATTACCTTTCAAGCCTTCCAGCAGTTTGGGATATCGAACATGCTCTTCTGTCCCATGCCCAAGTCTCTGATTGTCACCTTTTCCCCAGGTGTAGACCTGGCCATCTTTGGTTAAAGCAATAGAAAACTGACTCCCACAGTGAACTTTCACAATGTCCAGATCTTGAAGCTTTTCTATCAACTTGGGGGTTTTGCAACCATCACTGCCTCCTCTTCCCAGTTTTCCATAGTCACCATCACCCCAAGACCACACCTGGCCTTTAAATCAGGAGAAAGAAAACAAAAAATAATCGCACTGATTTTATTTGTAATTAACTCATCTGTTTTAACAAGTTCTTAAAAACCAAAGATTCTAAAACAAGCACAAATTTTAAATTGTATTTTAAGAAAAGCAGTTCCAAAATAATTTCTAATTGTTTGTGAATTAGAAAGAATAATACCTGAAAAGTTTTCATGCTGACAAAACTGAACATAAAAAGTTCAACATAAAACACGCCTTGAAAATCTATTAGCATATTGGAAGTCCTTCTTAAAAATATATGAAGCACAGGATTTACTGTAAATCAAGCAAATTAAAAGTTGTTTTCTTTTATTATTTATAAGAACTTACAAAAATGTTTTCCACATCAAATGGCCAAATTGTCTGTGAAGCCTATTTCAATTTTCAGTTTATATCATTCAAGCATTTCTCAAAATCAAATTAAATCACCACATCTATCATGTTCTTTTGAAATACACTATTAAATCTAAGTCCTGATGTAGGAACTTAGAAACAGTCAAGTCATTCTGCATCTGCAGTAAACAAAATTAAGGTTCAAGAATTGTAAACCCATGCACATTCAAACGCAAAGTCTTGTTTTACACTCTGATGCATTTGTGTTCCCTACTTGCATAAGCTAGTCCCTAAGGTACTCTAATAAGCAATGGAAGCATGCAAGGCAGAGACCAAAAGAAAAAAAAAAAAAAAAAAGGATAAAATCTGGGTTTCCATTCCCTGCATGAGAAAACATTTCAGTTTTTAAATAATGTACATCATATTAATCAGCTGTATTTCAAAGAAGTAACTAGCTTCCAAGAACTATATCCTTTTTAAGAGATGACTTTGAGGCTTAACCTCACACAATGAAATGCAGGTTTTGAATCTGTCTCATCCTAGGCACCTTGGTCAGGGATGTTGGAAAGACAAGCTTCCATGCAGCTTCTCTTTGACAGTTCCAAAGGGTTAACAGAGACAGCTCTCCTACTCTGAATTCTGGCTCTTGTGACAACATGAGATATTTGCACTTACACAGCAATGAATAAAATTCAGATACATGCACATATATGTATTGTGTTTCCGTTATACACTTACATGAAATATATATACACCATATATTTGCACATTCATAAGGAACATACTGCATATCTATGCATGGAAACACCTCTGCAACATTATATGTAAAATGGATAAATGTACATAATTTTCCCAGGAGGAATTTCAGCTTCAAATTCTTACAGAATTCAAGCCACTAGAAATAAGCATATCTGCAGTATAAACATCTTCAGAGTAAAAGGAAGGAAAGGTAAGCTTACTTAAAATTTTAAGTTTTGTTTACTACTAACCATTTTCAGTAACTGCAAGAGTCTGAGCATCTCCACTCCCACACGACACATCAATAACTTTGAGTCCTTTGAGCCCCGTGACCAGCATTGGGATGGTCTGATCTTCACTGGAACCTTCAAAACAAAGTAGATCTCTGAGAAGCAAAACCCAGAAGGCCTGACAGGTTCTTTTGTTTGGTTTTCTTTTGCTTGTTTGCTTTTGGACGTTTTGTTATGTGGGTGTAGAGTGGTGGTGTTTAATTCTGTTTTTAGATTTGAGTATCATGACTAAGCTCCCATGGTTTCTGAGACATCCAACAAGGATTTAACCCATGAAATAGTCTTAGCTTCACGAGGAAAGGAAGAGAGAACACCACAGATTTTTCTTCTCTATCCAATTGATTATTTCCAGATAACTCATAGGAATTTAGTGGGTTTGAGACAATAATTATTTCAATTCACATCAAGCTACATAAGATTCTCACATCAGCTTTAGGTGGGATGAAAGATCATTTGTGACAGGCACTAAACAATTCTTTAACAATTTATTTGAAGACATCAACTAACTCACCATGACCAAGCCTGCCATAGTTTCCTCGTCCCCACGTATACAGCTCTCCCTCAGCAGTAATGGCTGCACTATAGGTGCTTCCACATGCAATATGAACAACATGTTTCCCAGTCTGCTTCCCAGATAAAGCAGATATCATCTTAGGTTCCTCCAGAGGGCTATTTAAAGAGAAGGTGACATATTTCACAAGAGGTGGTTTGATGAGTAGTTGATAAAAGGTGTGACACACTCATCAGAACTGCTGCAATTCTACCTGCAAGTCTTATTATTAGTCTGAAGTAACAAAATATAAATAGAGCTACAAGCCAAAATTAAGTTCAAATTGTTCAACAATATACAAACCACTGAAGGAATATCTAACAGCTGCAATTTCTGTTTCAAATTGGGTTCATGCAATAGTTTTTTAAAAAATATGTGTTTATTGTTAAAAATACTACCTTTAATTACTGTATCTGAACAATTAATTTCATGACACTGATGACCCTTGTGTAGTGTCTCTCACTTCAGAGGGAATTCTGCACTGGGGGAAGACACTTAAAATATCTAAAATGTATTGAGGTACCCCTCCTATACAGTACTGCTGTAGAAGACTGCTTCTACACAAAAGCAGGACAATAATGTCTGGGAAAAATGGAATAATGTACAACACAACTGTATAAAAAATGAACTCACTCCAATATGTGAGTCAACATTTCAGAGAAAATGTGCTCTGGATTCATAAAAACAATAATAAAAGGTCTAATAACAGTGCTCACTACTACACCCTCTACCTACAAGTATTTCTAAAAGTAGCATTAATATAGAGCTGGGAATATTCCAGACAGAAAACACACAGGGAGAATGCAAATTCTGTTCAGTAACAGAGCCAAATGTCAAATGCTGAACATTGCTTATATACACAACAAAATAATTATTACTGTGAATTCAGAACACTTGCAAATGAATGTTATGATTGCTTTTAATACATACACTGTATCTCCATGACCTAGTCTTCCACCATCTCCACAGCCCCAAGAGAAAACTTCACCATTTGCTGACAAAGCCAGATAGTGATGCCCATCAGAATGTGCTGCTATCTTCACAATATTTCTAGAAGCTAGACTCTGCACCAGCTGTGGTCCCTGCAAACCGAGCAAAAGCAATATGCTTACAAAAACTGCTGGTATTTTCCATCACATAACTGGGTACTGTTTTCCTATTTCCAGTTTTATCAAAACTTTGCTCCCAAATTAATGACGTGAAGGCATGAAGAAAATAAAATGGTCAAATATGACAAAAGCAATGATTTGAAGTTATTTGTTCCCATCCTTATCGGTCTTCAGAACATATGAAAATGTTTTTTATCTTAATATTACAGGCTATCTTAGTGACAAAGGCTTCTATTACAGCGTATTTTTGCTTGAGAAACTACACAGCTTGGACACAGTTATATCACTAAAGTAAAATCCATTTCATATCTGCCAATCTTGAAAGCTAACAAGGCCAGCATACCAATAAAAGCAATTATCCATAACCTCTAGCCTGATAGAAATTACAGAATCCATATGCATTTTGTCAGATCAACACAAGAGACAAAACCCACTATTCCTGAAAGTTCACATACAACAGTACAGAAAGCTCACAAAAATTAGCATGTGTCCAACTACTCTCCTAAGAAGTTGCAAATATTTAGAAGAGCAGACTTATGAAGTAATACAGAACAAATTTTTAAGAACACGTAAAAATCTCTCACCAGAGTATCGCTGTTATACGCTTGTGTATAAACTCTTCCATTTCTAGATAATATCAGAAAACGTTTCTCTGCACAAGCAACCTGCACAACACCAAGGTTGGCCAGTCCTTCACATTGAATTGGACCACTCACATTAGCGTAGTATTTCCAACCTATTAATCCCCAAGCAATGACCTCTTGCAGTGATCCCTAGGAAAAAACAAATTCTGTAAGTACTAAATTTTGAAATACACAGCTTAATAAAATCCACAGAGCAAATTATTTTTTAAACCTTTTTATGCCAAATATATTCAAATCTGAGAAAGTCATTCCTGACTATTGACTATTGGTCAATAGTCAATAAAAACTACCTAATTAGAAAATACCAAAAATAAAGACTTGCATGCATCACAGTCAGTTCAGTCTGGTACTAAATGAGATAAAAATATCTACTGTAAGACATTCAGAGATTTTTCAAGTTGGAAAGTTTGGCATTTACTTTTTTCTTTCTTTTATTTTTATAGTACGTCAGACCCCAACATTTATAAAGTCTGGTCTTGGGAATTTAATCTGAGAAACACAAGGAACAGCTCAAAATACAGCAGAATTAGCCATAGACAGAATGGTTCACAAACTATAAAACTGCACTTCGAGGCTGACTGAAAAAGGGTTGATGTAATAAAAGTTACCCTAGAAAGACAAATTTTGGAACTCAAAGTTATGTTGTGAAAATCGGAAAGGAATTTGAAGAATCTTAGGAGCTCTTTTCCTTGCATTGTGAAATTCAGTTATGCTTTTAGGGAAAACATCTTACTGTATTTGATATTGCAAACAATTACCTTATGAGACGTAGGAGAGCTACACTGTGGAGGCATACACGGGGTGGCAAGGCGGTCTAAATGGGCCATGATCACCACAGCTGTTTGTCTCAGATCAATCGCCAGCTCATTGTCCTGTGGCAAAGTCAGATACCTCAGAAAACTTTCATTTGGACTTAGAGGGTAAGTCAGGAGCTGGAAAAGAGAAATGAGCAGTCAAAAAACATTCAAGGTATATCTATGAGACTACACATACAGATACACAATAAAGTTTAGACAAGATGACTATCTGCACAAGTGTAAGAGAAAATGAATTAACTCTGCATATCCTTTTATTACATTAGAGAAAAATTTGAAACATGCATGTTGAGAAAATAGATTGTGTATATAATAGAAGGTTACAAGCATAATAAAATTGATTTATTATGTTTTATCGACCTCAGTAATATTCACTAAGAGTCATACTTCAATTAATTTTAAACACAGAATAAAACCAATTCAAATATGCAGAAAACTTACTTAGCCACATCTAACTTCATTATCCCAACAGAATTAACTACGAAACACAATGCTTACCTCTAACCATGCTGTGCCATTCTTTCCCCTACCTCAAGAAACTTAAATGTTCACATGAAAACCAAACAACTGTGGTATATGTACATCTTACATGGAAAACACTACTCCCAATTTTGTTTGGATAATTTTATGATTATATTAGCTAGGCAAATGAGATTTGATTCCAAGATAATGCCCCTTTTAAATAATCCAAGAATAAGTACCTGAATCTCTTCCTCAGTATTGGGCACGTCTTTATGACATATTATACTCTGAAATCTTTGTAGCAAAGGTAGAAGTGGTGCACTTGTTCCCTGTGCAGATCGCTCATTGTCCGTTTCCCTTGTTCCGTTATCCCAAAGTTGAAGCAGCAGCATAACTGCAGACAACATTTGGCTGAAGGAGGAAATCAACATTATCTATTAATAGGCATCCCTAACAACATTGGGTTAGGTTATCCATACAATTAACTTTCTACATTTGGAAGTTTAGCAAAATCAGATGTCAGGGCTTTCCGTTTTAAAAGGATCATCAAAATATAAAAAATGGATTTTGCAATCTAGATAGTATTAGATCTCAATCACTACTGCCTTAGTGAAAAGGAGCATATGCTTTGAACCACAATTATGACATTAAACCCAAATCCATGAAAATTTAAGACTCTCAGCCCATTCCAACAGAGAGTGATAGTTAAAAATCAGAATGCTCATGCGTCTCACCTTAGTGTACCCCTCTGCACTGCCAGTTCAAGCAATATGGCAAGTGCCAAGTGCTGGTCTTGCAAAGGAATGTTTCCTGGCCCTTTGGTACTTGGAGCTCCATGCACATCTCTATTAAAAGTCAAACCATATAAATTAACTAATAGGAAATAATACATAATTGCTTACCAAAACATCTACAGCACCCCAAAAACCACTAAACTTACAGAAAAATATCAAAGTGAGGATGAAAGCAGCTGAGAAGAAAAGCCCACACATTCCAAATTAGACCAAGTTTTAAAGTGACAGCTAGGCTTTAAAAATGTCCTAAGCCTCACTGTCTATATACAGTTCTATTAAACATGCTAAGAACATGAAAAACATTTTTCACAGTTGAAATTCCAGTATGTTTTACAATATTCACCTTAAGGATGTAGTTCTAGTATTGAAAAGACAATTTCTAGTAACTACCATAAAAAGGTAACTTGAAGCCTACTAAGTACCAGGGATGAGCAGGAGACTGTTCTAAGTCCAACATGAGCCTGTTTTTCCTCGTGCACAGAAACCTATATTATTTTACTATACTTGAAGTGCACCATCATAAGTGCACATATATAGTATTACCAAAGCATTCTTCTGTGGGTATGCTTACATTAGTAAAACACAATTCTTTTGGTAAGTCTTCATGCAGTGATTCAGAATATTCCAATTCAGATTTTTCTTAAGCAATAAAAATCATAAAATCAAATTTAAAGAGTATCATTTCAATAGTTCATTAACTTCTTGCTTGCTTGTATAACAACATTAGAAAAGGAAGGAAATCTTTCCAATTTTCTATAAATCATAGTGTTTATACACCAGCTTCTGAGAGATGCAAGCTTGCCATTTAACAGCTCAAAAAAGAAACTTACCCAGTCACAACAGACCTTAGGAATTTAGTAGCTCTTTCTACCACTTCTAACCACACAGAAGATACAGTCCCTTCATCAAAAAGGGAGGCCTCTGGTAGAGCTCGCAGTGCATCAAGTGATTCCTGTAACAATTCACTGCACAAGTCTGCATCTTCACCTAAGGAACACAGCAAGAGCAGTTACATTCCCGCCTTTACAGAAGTTAGAGAAATTGTACCCAGCATTTACTGGGGCCTTTTATTCAACACAAGATACAAGTTACTTCCTACAGACAAAATTCTCAATTTTCATATGAATATTTGACTGCAAGATTCTGAAGAAATCTTTACCAAAAAAAAAAAAAGAAAAAATTCAGCAAGGTGTAAACCCAAAAGAGCTCATTCCACTACGCAGCCTCTGAGAAAACAGGAGAACCAGGGCTGGCTGGACACACCTGCCATCTGACCAAACAGTGCACACTGAGACAGGCAGATTTAGTGGCACAGGTGACAATTCTGCCAACCTCTGCAATTTGACAGTTGCTGACAAGCACACAAACTAAACACAAGCGTCACACTCAAAACTTTTCCTAAGCTGCTACTATCATGTAATAATACAGTGGCTTGACCTTGTCTGAAGAATAAATCTAACTTTTCTGAAAGCTAGCATTAAAAATAATGCTTTTCATGAAATCCCAACTTATCTTCCTAAGCATAAAATATCCCAGGAAAACACATTGATACTAGCTTGGGTGGCTTTGATCAGCTATAACATTGTTGGACATAGTATCACATAAATGCAATTATGCAAATCTGTCATTTATAAATTTACAGTTCTATGCAAATACTTAAAATACACACACACTTTAATGAGTCACCTGGCTTCAAATGAAATATATATGCAATATTCTCAAGAGTAGACCTACCTGATCTCCAGGCTCTACGAAGGAAAGCAAATGCAAATGAAAGTGCTGCTCGGGATCCAACACGTGCAAGTCCTTCTACTCCTTTGCCTACAGGTCTTGAGCTAAATAAAATTATGTATTATTAGTTTCAATAATTTTATAATATAATAATATATATGTATGCTACGATTATTTTATTAGTCAACAATTTTATAATTTAGCCACATGCATGCATATACAATTACAAAATTTTTATTTGAAAAGAACCATAACTGTGTCTTGAGAAACAAGGCGAACAACATCAAAACGTCAGCAACCAAAATTCAACTTCGACCACTTCAAAGAACCAATTCAACATCCAATATCAAAAAGCTTCACAGCGAAAAATATAAACCAGACTGGCATAATGGACTGCCACCAAAAAAATGCCCAGTTACTCAAAGTGAAATTATGATGCTTTACTGAAAATACACAAACATAAGGTAATTCATGTACTTATTATTGACTTGGGAAGTCTATCTTTTTAGTTAGTTTGGACTGCATAAACTAAGCCTACAGACTGTTTAAAATTGATCTTTAATTACTGATAATTAATTCCACCCATTTTGTCATTTCATATCTTTCTGTTCAAGTGTCAATGCTACAAATCTCTCTTTGCAATTTCTGTACCTGTGTGTGTTTAAGGAAGAGAGATAGCTTCAACTTTTGGTAATATCTACTGGACTCACATTCATTTCTGTTAACTTCTCTTTTCATGTAGACAATCACACCAATTTAAGTAAGCTCCCCTTTGGAGCGAACAACAGGAGATTCCCTACTGCTTCCAACACTGAACCACCAAGTCTGTTTTGTTATGTTGTGAGATTACAAAGAAAGTGAACAGCTTAGGACTTTTTCAAGAAATTATACCTGCATTTTCAGCAATCTAGTAACTTAAACATATCAGTGCTCTTTTTAATCAGTTGAAAAAAAATTTCAAGAGAACAGTCTATTCAGAGAAAGATGTCCTTGTCAGAACTCCAATTCCATAATAACTAGCTGAGATATCTACTTACATTCTCCTTTCATATCTGAAGTTAGAGACAATCTAACAAAAATTTCCCTAGCCAAATTGCTTGTTCTGTCAGACAGCTAATGAACACTTTCTTTAACACATTACCTGATAGATTTTTCTATTTTTATGTCTAGATAGCTATGCAGACATGAAATGTAATCAGATAATTCCTTGTTCAGCTACTTCTCTTGAAACAGTTGCATATGAAATGCACAATTACATCATTTCTCACCCAAGTCAGGGTTCCATGTTCTGCTTTTATATATCTGTATTTTTTATGTATGCGCTTTAACTGAGCAACTATTGACAAAAATACATAATGTTATTGAAATTATGTAATTTCCACTAACACTGTTTTTGAAGTAAAAACTTTCCAGCTGAGCAGAACAAAAGAAATACTTCAATAAATGTATACTTATATGTCAAAGCTTAATATCTACAGCAATGTACTACAATAAAAACCTACTAGTACAAACAGAGACACCATAAGAAAGCAGCAGGCAAGAAGGAGGACTGATGGCAGATAACACCACTTAATACAGTAAAACCATCTTAAGAAATAAGAAGTTTCTTTACCGTTAATGTTTCACAAAGAGGAATACATCACATTAAGCTTGCACAGACAGGTTGATAACCTTTCTATGACTTTTCTAATGGATTAACTTGTTCATGTAAGTGTTATTACCTTTTCTTATCCATAGCAGGCAGAGGAACACTACCGCTTTTCCACTTCACTTTGACGTTCTCCTGAAGAACTGCTCTGTTCAAAGCAATGAAATATCGTTCCAGAATAACCAGCCTCTGCTTTAGCCTCATAGCTGAGAGAGCTGTTGTTGCAGTTTGTGTGGCCAGAGCTTGCTGTTCCTTCACTAGTACCTGAAGGCACTCCTTCAATTCATTCACGTCTGAGAACCAGAGAGAGATATCATTTTATGGGCATTCATCTTTGTTATATACAGTATCAAGAAAAATAAAGACAACTTGAAAACCATAAATTGACCAGAAATCTGAACCCCTGTGAAACTCCCTGCTTCTATATTTAATACACACAGTATGACATAAATACAATCATACTTTAACAGGTGTTTAGACAAAGGTTATCATTAAAACTGCTTTTGTCTAAACATATCTAAACCTTCATATTTCATGTCTGAAATTAAAACATCACAGGAAATATTTATACACTCCAAAAAAACAAGTTAGACAGCAAATTCTTATCATCATCCAACCTCAGAGTCAGACTTCTCTTAAGTGCAGGAAGTCCCTTACAAGTCCCCACAAGAATATGCTTTGATTTTGCACCCAATACACATTATCTTAAGTTTCTCAGAAGTTATAAAATTACACTCAGAAGCTCCAGGATCACTGCCAAGAGCTGCTATGCTTCTGAAACAAATAGTATCAGAAATTTAAGATGCTTTCAAGTACTACTAGCCAATAAAAGATCTGACTTAGGCACCAATGCTTGAATATTAATTCTTCCTTTCTTTCAGGAGAGTAAGTACACATCAGCCCAAAGTCCTAGTAATCTAATAACAGATAGTAACAACTACAGTGTTAAAAACAACAAGAAAAAACCAAAACAAAAACCCTCTAAAACAAAAATTTGGAAACTGTATTTTTATATACTCTGTAGCTTTAATTCCTAGGACAAATATCAACAAAGTACATTCCTAAAAGAGTTCTTTTCTGTCCCTTCATTAACAGTCTGATCACTGAGCCACCCCACTCTGCTTTGCACTGCATTACTATACTTGTCCCTAAGCCAACCACATTTGTTGCCTGGCAGCTACACAGAAGTACCTTTGTTTTAAATGACACCTGACTAAGGGGTATAAAAAAAAATATAAAACATCTGTCCGCATAAATGTAAGAACAGCTTGTGAGAAGATGGATACACTTAAAAAAAAAAAAAAACCAAACATACAAAACCAACTTTTTTTTTTTGAACAAGTGCCTCCCAACTATAGAAATTTAGACACATTTATGGCAGTCTCTATGGTGAGACTCTAAGGAGGCATAACTTTCTCTATCTACAAAAAGTATTTCAAAGTTCTGTCCTCACTTTGCAACACATCTTTGTGTACCCAGGAAAGAATTCAAGCAGCCCCCTCTGCCACTGGATCACGTTGCACAGTCACTTATGGTTTGCTGTCAGCCATCACCCCAGCCTGTTTTCAACATTGCTACTCACATTTCACCATTTCATAATGTGTTAGATTCCTTTCCCTGAGGCAATTCACATCTTTCTACCTGACTTATTTTTGCAACAAGAAAGAAT
This sequence comes from Vireo altiloquus, assembly GCA_013396875.1. Classification (NCBI taxonomy): domain Eukaryota; kingdom Metazoa; phylum Chordata; class Aves; order Passeriformes; family Vireonidae; genus Vireo; species Vireo altiloquus. The sequence continues at coordinate 311,639 of VZRF01011026.1, forward strand.
AGATTAAAAAGTGTTCCTTGCAGTCTAGACCTCTCAAATGAAAGCAATAGCAGATATTATACATGCTGACTCAAACAACAAGAAATCTGGAAAAAAACCCAAGAAATTTCACAAAAAGCTACATCCTTAATTTTAGCTCTACAAAATTTCCCAAAGAACTCTGTAGCACAGAGCAAAAACAAAAAAAAACCCCATCTCACAGGGCATACTTCAGAGTACCACAACAGAACATAGTCAATACCAACATTCCAATTTGCTTAGAGCCCTCTAAGCAAATCATCCAAGGACATAAAATTCAGGACTTTTTTCCTCCCTTCCTGAACACTAAAGTCCTCTACATACCACTAGGCTACAACACTGAAATACAAAATGACCATGGCTCTCTGCTTCACAAAGATACTTTGCTTAACACTGCTGGTTTGGACTGATAATTTTATTCTGCAGATTCATTTCCCAAATTATGGTCTCATATATCTATAGGGAAAGTAAAGAAATAGTCAGTGAAGAAAAAAGAAGGCACTTTAACACTTATATTTGGGGGAGAGAGTCTATGTTTGCTGCTACAGAAAACAAGCACTGGGTGACAGACTCAGCAGAGTCTGTCAAGTTATACAGAGCTACAACATTCACCCTTCATTCCTGCCTAGCAAGTTACCTGATTGTGAAAACCGTCTAAAATTTTTTCTGAGAGTTGAAAACTTAGGTGAAAAAGCCCTTCATTTCAAAACACCACACTTATGAAACATCCATCATGAGGACTACGAGAAAGGAACACACTTAGGACAAGCAGAGACCACCTATCCACCAATCCTCTAGCAATTACTTTACAAGGAACTTTCCCTCAAAATCTGCAACTGCATTCCTTTCAAACCACTTTCGATCTGCCAAAATGACGTCCAAGTGTTATATAAATTAAAAAAGATTAAATTTCTTGTCAGCAGAATTGCCTTGTTAAGGTTTAGGGTTTGACATGTTTCAATGATCTCAGACCTAGGGGGAGGTTAAGAAAGCTGGGGAAGAATGATGTGCCTTCACAATCACAAATGGCTGCAATTTTAGGAAGGCTTTCTACCAAAATTAAACAATTCTGCTCGTAAATATTTTATACAAAGTTCCTTAGTATTTCAAGAATGCAAAACAAAGTTCATATACAAAGTGTAGTAAAGGCTGGAACAGGTTATAGTATCCTTGTAACTCAGACATCTAGAAACTGAACCAAGGACTGTCATGTTTTATTAAAAGTAACACTATTTTTAAGTGAGATCTATCTATACACTTCCTCACTTTAAATCTTCTCTTATTCCATAAGTAAATTTATCTTTACAAAAAATTTAGTTAATCTTTCAAAAGATTTAAATCCATCTGGGAATCAACGTGGTGAAACTCATTTCAATAAACCCTCAAATCTGCGCAACACTTGTTACTGATGAACTGAACTGTCTAATGAGAGAATAGCTTATTAATAGTAACGATTCAAATTTCATCTGAGAAGGTTACGGGGAACTCTTTAAACAAAACTGTTCATATGTCACTACACCAGCCCTTGATGCTAACCATCCTTTGCAATGCTATGCTTTGCCAGTTATTCTTTGAAGGGTGGAGACATTATTTACCTAACCTGCACCTGCACTGTAGGAGTTGGAGTCACCACACCAGTTTAAATTCTCAGACCACCATTAGCAGAATACCTGTTAAGTGGTAGCTACACTCAGGTATGCCACTGGCTGCAGTAGAGATAAGTAAGGGTTTTACCCTCTTCTGTTAAAATTTATCACATCTCTCCCTCCTCTCAGCAAACAACACAACTATACATCTTCACTTAATTCTTCCTGCCCAAAATTCTCCACATTAGAAGGAAAAACACTGGAATTGTTTAGCCCAGCCTATTTGACACAACACTTTGGTAAGAAGTGACATGTTATTTAGATATTTGAGCATAAGGGGACAAAGCAAACAGGTGAAGACAGCAGCTTCTTAAACCATCTCAGCCACAGCCAGAACACTAACCTGACACGAGCCTAAGATAGGTACCATGTATAAAGGCATGTTTGCTCCTGTTTTGGTAGCACAAAGAAATAACATGCTTCATGGTTTCTTAACACTCATTTCATTAGCTCTTTTAGGGAATGCCACAGGCTTCTGACAGGTAAATCAGATACTTTGAAAATGCCAATACCAGACTGAAATGTTTCAAGGTTGAGTCAAAAACTTTACTAACAGCAAATATAGATGTTACAGTGTGGAGAAATTTCAGACTTGGAAACACATTTCAAGCAGAATTTGGCATGAATCTACTGTTATAATGAGTACACATTCCTGTCACCGGCAGAACTAATGAGCTCTAATTTCCTAGAGAATTTTATATTTCGTCTTCCCTTTCCCCTTCCATTGCATGCTATTTCCACTGGACAAAGAGGAGATAAAGGATGCAGCTGGCTTGGCTTGAAAGGCTTCTCTAATGACCCTTCAAACCCCTAGAATGAGCAAATTTAAAAGTTAGAGGGAAGGACAAAAATGCAATCATATACACATAATTTCCTTCAAAAACAAAACCTTAATAGGCTTTCAAAGTTATTTTATACCAACAAAGAATATAATGCCTAAACGGCATTTAGCTTTCAGCTTTCTGCTGTCTGCTTCCCTGTTCAGAAGACGAACAACATCAAACTTCACTTCATTAGTACTCGGCAGGAGAAATATTGATCAGCTGCATGTGCATTCAGAATGCATTTCATTTTGTGGCTCGGTGCAGGAGTGACAGGTCTGGAGGGGAAGCCTCACGAGCAGCAGCTGAGGACAGTGGTTTGTTCAGCCTGGAGGAGACTGAGGGGAGACCTTATTGTGGTCTTCAACATCCTTGTGAGGGGAAGTGGAGGGGCAAGTACCAATCCTTCACTCTTGTGACCAGTGACAGGACTCAACGAAACAGCATAAAGCTGAGTCAGGGGAGGTTTAGGAGAAAGTTTTTTATTCAGAGGGTGGTTGGGCACTGGAACAGGCTCCCCAGGGAAGTGGTCACAGCACCAGCTTGTCTGAATTCAAGAAGCATTTGGACAATGCTCTCAGACACATGGTGTGACTCTTGGGGTGTCCTGGGCAGGGCTCAGAGTTGGACACAATGATCCTCATGGGTCCCTTCCAACTCAGCATAGTCTATGATTCTATAATTTTCAAAGTTTCAGATCATCGGCACAACTTGTTCAAATTGATGTTCTAATACTCATGCACAGAACAAAACAGCAAGATTTAAATTCCTGTCTGTGTGTAAAAATACACACAGACACATACACTCCATAAGGGCATAAACAGCAACTTGGAACTGGACAAGTGGTTTCAAGCTGGGATAGAGGGAACAGGATGGGATGATGATGCAAAGGCAAAAAAGTCAAAGAAAATACAAGGATGAAGGAGCTCTGAGAAATGTAAATCAGGAGAGGTCAAATTTCATCCTCTGACTCAGCATTTCTAAATCTAAACTTGAAAGTATGAATCAAGAAATTTGATAAAAACTGAAAATATCACAATAAAGAAGGCTAAAAGGTTTTCTCAATACTATAACTACTTTTTAATTACTTCTGTACACAGGGTAAATGTAGATTTAATCATGTAACTAAAAGCCCCTTACAGGATGTAAGTTCTGCCTATCTCCTCTCACAACACGAACACAGGAATACAAGTGCACTTGGTAATGACAGGTATCTCAACTGAAGTCACATGGTTAATTTTAGCCTTGCCTCTTCAGTAGTGCCTATAAAGCATTTCTTGGTGCAATCAGCTGTACTAACAATATCAGAAAAATAAGATGCAACACTGTCTGTGAACACTTTGATTCAATATAGCCAACCTTAGGCATATTATAACTAAGAAAAAGAAGCCCAAGAAGATGAAATAGTGCTCTATTTTCTGTAGGCTTTAAAAAATCACTTCAAAGGGTTTCCTCTTTTTTTTTCCCCATACCTAGGGCAGAAAAGCTGGACTTCAGATCATCTAAGATGTTAAAACCTAAATATCTTAGAAAACTCATGAAGGTAGTAAACCAGGATTTTTAGGAAAAAACAGAGGAACTGCTTATGAATGTACTCAATCTGATAGAAATACAATTTGCAGAAGAAGCACTCATGCCAAAAATGAATAGTTCGACAGTATAGTGGTATCACGAAAGAGTTGAATACGAAATGGAAGAACTCCAAGATGCAAAAAAGAAAGAAAAAAAACCACCTTAAAGTCAAATAATGACTTACACATCGATTTATTATTATCTTATGTATTCTTACAGTATTCAGAATAGTAAGACCCTTACAAAAAAAAAAAAAAAGAAAAAAGAATTATGACATCTTTGCCTTGTTCTGACAACACAGTGATCTCAGCACAAATGAGATCTAGAGAAAGCATTTTGCTTTTCTGAACTTGTGCCAGGATGACAAAACAAGCATGAAGCTGAGGGGTACATAAAGTACTATTTCTCAACACATTTAATGAACAAGTTTTTCTCTGTGCTCTGACAATCTCTTAGCCCTCGTGGGGGAGGGGTGTCACAAGGCCCACTGACCTAGATTAGTCTGTTGAAGTTCAACACCAAGATCCTCCACACTTGGCAAAATCAGATTGCATTACAGCACTTCTAAAACATACAGTGTCTAATATCTAGTTACTATATTCATAATGGAAGGCTATAAATCATTAAACTCAGTAGAAATACTTCAGTGTATTGACCTGAAACACTAACTTTAAATGCCTCTTCAGTTCTTTTTGTAACATAACTTCAAATTTCCATCTCCAAGTTATACCTTACTTGTAAAGGAATATAAACCATAAGTGAAGGCATAGTAAGTCTTTAATTCTTACTTGATCAGCAATGATATATTTAAGAAACAATTCTCCTTTTTAAAAGCTCCTTCATGGGTTTGACAAGGAAATGTTTGTTTTTTGAAGGATAACAGAAGAAATGCTTAAAACAGTTCTCATTTTATGAAACAAAGTATCAAAATGGAACTGATTCTGTATAGTTTTTTCAAAATTAATTACCAAGCCACAAAAACTAGGATGGCTCAAAAGGTAGCTGTTAGATACATTTCTGACAAATGCAAAACAAAAATTAACAAGGTAACCTACAATCATGAAGAAAAGCCACACGTGTAGTTTATTTATACAATAAATCTATTTATAAATTTTATTTATTTATAAACTGCAAGTGGGTTCATAGCACCATTTAAGGATTTTTGTCACAGCTAGGTGATACAAACAAGCACAAATGGTAACAGAGACCAAGGAATACAAATTTATTTCTTACAAATTATAAAGTCTTCACAAGTTATTTCTAGAATAAGAACCCATACATGCAGCAATAAATCATACTATATATAAGCACTAAAAGTAACTACAAGACAGTAAGCTATTTTTTCCTGAAAACTCCAAACACACATACATCCTTTTTTCCCTGAAAAACTGTTTTTTTCAATTTTTTTAAAAAAATAATTGAAGGGTGAGCTTAAAGGCCAAGTTTTGTCCCAGACACTTTGGTCAGCTGGAGGAAATATGGTAAGATACTTGACATTTAGATTACAATTTTGTAAAATAGTTTTATTTTACTTTTAAGCAACATGCTTTAAGTAAGAATATGAAACACAAATAATGTGACCTTCAGCTCACATCTCTCCAACACATTCAATTCTCGCTCCCTCTTCCACTGAAGTGGCCATTCTTGTCATTCTTGATATACTGCAAGATTCTGTCCCACTACCAGAGTGACAGCAAATCCATCTGTCCTCCTGTCCTCAAGGAAAGGGAGCAAGCAGGCTGGCACAGAGCAGAGGACAGCAGACTGGCAGCTGACCTGCGGCTCAACAGAAACAAGTATCTCCCCTAGCAAACACAGCTACACAGATGCAGATTCTGGCACTGAAGAGATAATACTTTTCCCAGGGATCTCCAAGTGCTTCTGGGTGAGGGGAAAGGACAAGTGGCACAACAGATGTCTCTGAAGTTTGTACATGCCAACATCTGAATCAGGCAACATCATGTACCAGGAACTGTAAAATAAACTACTGAACTGAAGCTTCTTCAGATCTGCTATTTTTAAACATGGACAATTTTAGACAATGAACTGCTGCTCTACAGTAACAAACAGCCATGAACTTCAGCGGGCCTCAGCATCAAAAGGAGTATTTCATAGACCCCCTACATGAAGATGTGAACACACAAACTGTTTTTCCACTGCCACCACAGGTGTAATTACTGTCAGCAAAGGTCAGGACAAACAGTTAACTGAATCAACCATTTCAGCCTTCCTCCCATGGTTCACACAAATCTATCTACCAGACCACGAAACCAAAGAGAAAAATCACCTGTTAAACTATTATTGCCTGCAGAAAATTCAGGCTTCAGAAACTAAGCAATTTCTTTATAATGTCTGCAACTGAAAAGAAATACTCTGAAGATGTTGGAACTTTTCACTGTGTAACTTCATTTATTCCAAGTCAGTCCGTCATTCCTTTAAGCAGCCCGAAAGGGGCAAATTGACTCTTCAAGTCAAGAGTCTAATTAAATCTGAAATTAATTACAGCAAATGTTTAATTTCAATCACAGTTAACCACTTACCCAACTTATTTCACTAACCTAACAGATGCATCGGTCAGCAAGTACATTTGATACAAACATTTCCTGATGGTACAAAAGTAGTGATCAATACAGAATATGTAATGTCAGTGACAATGACCAAAACAGCTGCAATACCTGGTTGTTTACCCCACACCCAACTCTCAACAATCGATTTGGCCCTGTAAGTGGGCAGTGGAGTCTCTTCTTCGTCTTTCTTTTCTTTGTCATTTTGCTCTTCTTTCTTTGATGCAGTTTGGCATTCAGTGCTATCATCTGAAGAAGACAAAAGGGAGGGGGAAAGAAAGACCAGTTAGACTACCTTCAGTTCAGCCTGGAATTCAGGTCTAGATTAGAAATGTAAAGGTGAAACCCCTAGCCCACCATCTTACAGAAATATTGTCTATCATGAAGAGAACAGGGTGGGGGAGAGATAGTATTTTACCATATTAACTGTCACAGGTGCAGGGTCTCATGTTACATTTCGTAAGGCAGTGACCTTACAATCCAGAAATCACCTCTGTAACCTCCTCAGGAGGATGAACACTTAATATAGATACCATCATGTAAGACTTGCAAAGGAGGTACTTTAAGCCAGATTTTACTCCCCACTATCTCTATTGCTGTAGTATTTACTTGGTTTTATATCCCATTTCCAACAGAACAAAAAAAGACAGCAATAGCCTTAATTTCAAAATCAAGGAGAGCTTGATATATTGGCACTTACACTGATTTTATGCAGTAGTATGTCAACATCTGTAAAATATCTAGCACTTTAGCAATAACTAGCAAGTAATGAAAATAATAGCACCATTTTCTGCCCAAGCAACAAAACACCATGTGCAATCCTTCTGATACTACTTTCACAAAGACAGAACACAGACATTAGTCACTTATCTCTGTAATCAAAGGCTGCATGAAAGTCCCAATTTTCTAAATACAGTAGAACTTTCTCCTTATTTACACTGCAAATATGGATTTCCATATCAATACCTCCAGTCAGTTCAATGCATAAAATTGTCTTGAAATTGAGGGACACATGGTTAATTACTTTCCTCACCCTGACCTTCTTTCAAAGCCACACCACTCAAAATTTTTCAAGTCCAGTATTTGAAACTTATCCATGAAGAGTTTAGTTCCAGCCATTTTTACCTGGCTCCTAAAACTGCCCAATCCTTCACTCCTATCTGCCAATCTAGTTCAGAGACTCTCCCCAAAAGGTCCCAGCCACAACATTACAGTTGCACTAGTATTTTGTCTTTTTTCCTCTCTCACCCCACACACCCCCCAAAAACCCACATTTGAAACAGTATAAATCACAATAAAATAATAAGCAAGAGGTTTACATCAGTAGCCAGACAAAGAACATCTGACTGCAGCCTGCCTCACAGTGTGAGATCAAAGGCTCTCATTACCTCAGAACGTACAAACTACACCTATCAAAATGTACAAAAACATTGTACTGTTCTTTCCATCTGGCCTGACAGAAAATTAATGCTTAATCTGGTTGGAACTGGATCTGTGATTGCCTCTTTGTTAAAATATTTTTAACTCGAGACAATAGCACCTCCCAAGATAAAGCTTTTTGAGGGAGCCTTAATTACACAAAGTTTAAATTAAAGCCACTGTTTCCTAACCTATAACTGACATTAGTGCTCAGGTGGTAGAAGATGAGGGCTGAAGAGTAGGAAAAAAGGAAAAGAAGAGGAGATGTAATTGCAGTATCCATGATGGAGCTGAGACTGTGGGCCGAGGAAGAAATAGCAAAGTCACTTGAGAAGAGGAAAATGCAATTTGGATATACCTCTTTTTAGTGGTAATTAGAGAACATAATTGTGTCACTCAAACACACAGGAACAGTTTATGAGTCACCAGTTTGATAACAATGTCCAGAATGTGATTCAATCCAGCTGTTTCTATTCAAAGGCACTTTCAAATAACATTGAAAGTACAGAAACCATTATAGACCAAGGACCCTGTTCAGCCCCAGTGGTTCAGAATATTTCCACAGTAACACCATAATCTCACTGTTTCTGCACTCACCCACACGTCTAGAGACACACTTTGCAGGGTCTGGAATTTTAGTTAGTGGGTAGAAGGGTGCTGTGCCAAGACAGTTTTGCAGGCAGCTGTAGGAGAACTTGTTACACTCTTTAACAGAACCTTGGCAAAGGATGACAGCCAAGGGCTACGAATCAAGTCCTTTTGTCAAACTTCACAAACCCAGGTGGGAACTCAAGCTTTGTACGGAATAAAAACAACCCTGACATGTAAATCCACAAGAGGATTTTTTTTTAATTGTCTGTATGAACTGAAAAAAGGAACAATGACAGAAAAAGTGGGAAGGAGATCAGCTAAAAATCACATTAAAAGACCGCATCAAATTGTTCCACAAAGACAGTTCACTATACTAGCAAAAAAACACTTGTCACATAACAGACAAAGCTGGTATCAGTCTAGATTGAAACCAGCAACACATACAGTATAATTATGGAAGTTCTGTTATGCTTCATGCAAGATTTTTAAACAGGGAGACCTAAGGATTTTTCAGAAAGAGGAGCAGGGAGGAGAAAAACCTTGAGCAAAGCTGGAAGAGGCCAAAGTAACAAGTAGTACAGTTTTCAAAACAATGCATGCAAAAATACAGAGCAGTGAGTCAGCATGATTTAACTTAATTTTGTGAATATTGTGGTGGAGGAAACAACAGCATAAGATCTCCCTGAAAGAACTTTCTCTTCATTATGTTTTAGTTTACAGCCTTATGCTTCTATGCTGAGGCAGGCAAGCATAGCCAGTCAAAACTGAGCAACTGAAGTAACTATTCTCAACTTGAAATTAGCTCCTAAATCAAGCACAGTAGCTCACCATGTGTGCACTACTATCTTGTACAGCCATAGCCTAATCTGGTATAAATGGAGGATAAAAAGGAAGCACTAAAAATGGAACTTACATTTCATAATCAATGAAGGGAAAAACCTGACACTGCATAGTCGCCTCCATCACCTGTTATAGTATGGTCTTGTGCTGCTCTGAAATGCCAAGGAACTCAAGTGGTTGGGAATCCCTCAGCCCAGAGAGAAAGCCTGCAACAGTTTCCTTACAGATGTTGCCACTGACAGGGCAGAAAGTCACACAGGGAGCTTTAGACAAGGGCTGTATTTTATAACCACCCTAAACCAGCTTTTGGTAGTCCCAGATCCATGAAATATTTCAGATGCAATACATTTTCTGTCAAAATTCCTTTACTTTTCACACACACACAAAATCGAAAGTTATTTTTGAGGGAAGAATACATGTTTTACCATTTGCAAACCGTATTTACGCAGCCTTCTAGGTTGAGTCAACAAGGTAAGATTGTGACGTCCTAACCCTAATCAGAAACAGTTTCTTTTCTTCCCTTTTAAAAAATACATTCTTTAAGTTATATTTTTGAATTTACAATAGAGCATTTTACATTTATGATATCAAACTGTCCTACAGGGTGACTACATACTTCCCCATCCTGCAGAGAGAGTTTGATAATCCACAGCTGAGCACTGAATTCTTGACCCACAGCTGAGTCAGAGGAAGCAGAAAAGTGGCAGTTCCCACTTTTATCAAGTTCTCCATTAAAAAAAGGAGACTCAAAGCAGAAGCCAGCCTTTATGCCTGCACACTACTACAGTTTGATCCATACCGTGGTCTGAACAGCAGCCACCATAACCAATTCCCACATACTGTTATTCTTGTTATAAAAATTTCATTTCTGCCAGCATCTCTGGAATTGTTTGTGGCATTTGGACTTTATTTAACCTGCTTGCAGGTGCAATACTGAATGAGGTTTAAGGATGCAGTGGCACCAGGCTGAGAAAGGTCCAACTTTCAGGTAAGAAGGAACAGAAGAGGAAGCCCACAGTGTTTATCAAAGGCAGGACAGAGGTATGAAACTGACAATTTTATATTTTTGTCCTGGAACTTAAAACAGCTTATTGAAACAGAATTTTCCACCTATGAAGTTTGCAGAATCAAAAATAAATAGGAAATAGCAACTCACAAAATAGAGCTGTGTAGTTAACTGGTATGTCTTAAAATTTTACAGTAACAGTTCTCTAACTTGAAAACTTAGTAAGAATAAAATTATTTAATACTTTTTATTATTTTCAGTACATAGCTTCCCATATACAAGGTAGTAATCTAACCCAAATTTCCTGTGGGCAGCCTGATTATCTTTTAAGTACATGCAATGCTACAAGTGCACCTGTATTTGGACATCACTACTGTCACAGCTGTCCTCAGATGGTACTTGGAAACATGCAAACACATTCTATGGAACACATTTATCAAACGTGTTTTTCTGAAAGTGCCATGAATTCAAAACAAAGAGCTTATTCCTAACCAAACACTCTTGCTAACAGGAAAAAAAAAAATGCACGACTTCCATATTCTTCCTAGAGAGAAAAGGAATGTTTTTTGCTATCAATAGCATGTTCTTCCAGTCTACTGCCACTGCTAATATCCACCCACAGAATGAAGTGACTCTTCTGAACAGTCCTGTCAGCATCAACAGACAGCTATAGCACTAGTGAAGAAATAGACTTATAATGGACAGGCTGAAATCAAATCTTCTTAAGACAGGCTGAATAAAAGAGACCATGTACAGCAACCTCTCTTGTTTACCTCCAGATTAGTCAATTTAGCAGCAAACTCTGAATATTGACATTAATCTATATTGCTTTTCATATAAAACCACTGGGTTTTATACAAATCTCATTACATGTATGTAGTTTTCTCTCTCCTCTTGAATTATACTTGTTGATCATCCATGCATAAAAGTAAGTACCAACTTAAAAGACATAAATTCTTTAGATTTTAATTTCATTAAACAACTTAAGCTGCAAGTTCAGAGGTTCAAACTGACCACCAATTTATCTGGTTCCACGATTCACTACTGCCTAACAGAATCAAACATACAACCAAATTGACACTGACCAAAAATAGCCTTGATTAGCTTTTCCTTCTAAAACCTCAAGTCTGGTAAGCAAGACGGTTGTATTTTGGAATCCTGTAGGCCAACACAATAGCATTTTTGAAGGCTATCTTCACTGAAACACAGTTCATACATCAATCCTAAGAGTTAAGAGCCTGAATAAGCTATTATTTAAATTTCTAAACTACTATGGTGTTTCAAGAAATACATGTTTTATAAGTACCTATGCAGAAGAATATGCACCCTCCAGTTGTTGAAAGGAGTATGTGTGATCTGTGCCATGTAATCCTACACTTAACTCCTCCAGATGCAAAGAGAAGTGGAAGGTGGTGTTTTAGTTTTTACCTTTCTTACCATCCAATTCTATCTTAACTGGCACTAAAATTAACTAAATTAATTTTCCCCAAGACTATTTTGCCCATGACAGTAACTGGTGCCATGATCTCTCCAGCTTTATCTCAATCCCCAAGCTTTTCCATTTTATTTTCTCCCTCTGTCCTACTGAGGAGGAGCAGCAAACGAGGAGCTGGAAGGGTTGGCACCCACCTAAGGTCAGCCCACCACAATACAGTACTGGAAGCAACAAGTGGCAGCCTGCCTTCACCACCACCACCACTGCAGATATGAGAAAGCTTTCAAAAGCCTCATCACAGCTTGGACATTTTAGGGTCACAAAAAAGCCTTATTTATACAGCAAAGCGAGAAACTCTGTATTTTTAAATAACAGTATCCTGCAGTCTTTAACACTTTATATCTTTTTGAACATTCTAAGATACATTCAGCATAAAAAAAAAATCTCCTAATTGTTCAGAATAAACATCCTAAGTGTGGACAAACAAGTGAAGTCACAGATGACTGACTTAGCACTTCTGGATTTTTACTTTATATTGCTGTCTATATTTTGCATCAGAAGTGACAGATTGCATTTTCCTGGCTGAAATTTCAAGGATTACCCCATGACATCTCTCTGTAAGCTTTCTCAGAATTACTAAAAGCACTTCAGCACTGTAATTAACAAATCTCAATTCTCTGCAGCTACTTAGCTATAAAGATATTGGAAAAACCATTTTCTGCCAAAGACTAGTACAACTTTAAAATGTGTAAGTATCTGGCACAAAAAGATCAATTCATCAGTTTCACTGGCAAAGCAGGTATTTACTTACTACTACAATAGATAGCCTTCAGTATTACAGATGTTTGTTATGTTTCTTCTACATGAAAGCATAGTGTGTTGAATTGTTATATCATGACCACACAACACCTCTACCATGAGCTGTCAGGGAACAGGAAAGCATCTCCTGCAATTCATTTAGGAGGTAATCCTTCCCTTTATTGCATCAAGTTTACAACGCCTTTTATGAATATACATGAAACTAGCCAATGCAAAGAACAAAACATTACCTCCACTCATTTCATGAGCAGCTTTGTAGTAGCCTTTCTGATAAGATCAGCTGTATTTTCACCCAGTGTTAACAATAATATTCCAAAGGGCCAGGAGCATAAGGAAGACAAAAGTTTTCTAACTGAAACAGGAGCATAACCTGCTTTTTACTACAGCATGCAGCCACTCATATCCTACAAAGCTTATACTCTTGATAAGAAAATGTATAATTCATTCGTCTCTCATAAATTATTTATTTTATCTTATTTCCTGTAGAAATTACCTCCTCTAGTCAAAAACACATCCGTTCCTCCTATTTTTAAAGGAGGCATACTATTGGTACAAAAAAATTGTCTACATGAGTAACTGAGCATTATTGGTTTGAAATATCATGTCTATCCCACAGTAGAGTTCAGGAAGTAATAGGTGCTAAAATAATAGCTCACTATTACCAAAGGCATTTCTACCCATCTCCTCATTCACCTGGGAATTAAAAATTACTGACAAAACTTATCTGACCATTTGGTGAGTCCATTTCAGCCAGATCAGAAAACAAATATTTTCCCTTTTGACCAGTTTAATTTTTTGTTCAATAAGGAGTCAAATGAGCACCACCTTTGTGGTGAAGATGGAAAAAAGGCAAGAGAAGAACCACCCCATTCCAGCACTGCCCATCACAAAACAAAATCCACCTCCACCAAAGTAATCTCTCTAACAGATGTATTACTCTGCCATCTGCAGCATTTGCAGTGTTTGAACTGCTCTAGAATACATTCTCAGGCAGACAGTGGACAGCTTTTTAGCTGACCTTTCAGCTACTTTCTGAAGATTGTAAACAAAATTAGGAACAGCAGTATCAGCTTTATCCCATTCCTCAGTCCACTTCCTTTAAACAAAGGCTTCAGCTGTAAATACACCAAGCATACCAAACAAAAAGACACTGCCAAGCCTCTCTCATAATAACGTGCCTAGTTTTGAAGTAAAATTTCACAAGGCTGGAACAGATTTAAGCCTTCATTTGGAGGCTTAGACATTACCTTTCTGTACACTTTTAAGAAATCACTTTCAAAAGTATTTAATTCAAAACATTAACACCTGCAAACTGTATAGAGAGGTGATAATAAATCAGTGTTTTGTGACAGTATGGAAGATGAAGTCTATTTTCATCTATACAATGAAAGACAAATTGAACAAATAAAAAGAAATTTGAAATCCATACCTTTTTTTGGAGGTAGTTCACCATTCTGTATTAATTCTGTTCCAGGATATACAATCTCTCCATCTTTTACCATTTCATTCCACAAGCCACATAGTCCATCTCGTGTAAAAGCAAGCTGTTAAAAATAATACATTATATATAGTTACACTCAACACTTTTTTCACAAGGTAACTCAAGCTATTATTTAAACACACCTGATTTTATACATCATCCCAAGAAAGAAAACGTGTACCATCTCATCAGAAATAAGATTCTACGTGTGTATGACAGGGATTTAAACGATCTTCAGAATCACTGATTGTCTAGGTATGCTATTTTCAGGTTAAAAGTGCAAAACAGTAAATTTTAGATAGGTTCAAGTTCAGCAAAATGAACTTTTTTTGGGTGGCAAGTTCTCCTCAAACACATGGATTTGGTCACCTCAGAACTATCCAAGATGGTATCAGTTGGGGGCTGGGAGGCAGGGAGAGGGTGTAGGGTGTCCTTTTTTCCTTTAGAAAAAGCTATTCACACAAAGTCAAGCTGCATAAAATCTCAAGACAGAGAAGTATACAGGCCCCTCGCCAACCAGCAACTGAAGAGCTGGGCATCTTAACCAGAATGATGACATCAAGGCATAGATTTGTAAATGAATTCAGCCAGTTCAATCTGGTCCTGCTGTGCAAAGCATCTCTCACAACCCTCTCTTCTTTCCAACTGCTACAACGCCTCCTCTCCCACGAAGAACCAGATTATGGAACAGATCAAGCTTAAAACTGGCTGCACCCAGAGGAAGAGCAAAGGGCTGCCTCAGCCCAGGTCAGTTCCCAATACCCTCTGTGTTCAAGAGCACAAATATTGGCAACAGAATACAGACCCTACTAGCTGGAACCACTCACAAAAGCACTGGCTGTAACACAAGTCTCCTAATGATTTAGGAATTTGGATCTCCCTTGAAGAATCCTAATGAGCAGGATAACTTCTATTGATGTTGTTTTCTGCTTTATAGAACACGGCAATACAGGTATCTACATCCCAAGTGAATTCCATAATAACCAGGCTGTAATTCACAACTGTATAGCCATAAGGAGGAGGGTAGGAGATGAAACTGAAAAACAGAATACTTTCTGCATACCAAAGTGGTGCAGTGGACCACATTAAAAAAACCAAAAAAAAAACACAAACAAAAAAAAACCCCAACACCAAAAAAACACAACTAAGAAAAACCACCGTAACATCAACAAACCACCACCTGCTGAAGGCTTATTCAGAAACATCTTTGTGTTATGTAACTAACACACAAATCCAAAGTGTTTCAGCTGAGAAGTAATACAAAAATGTGGCTTACAACAACTGCCATAAAATATTTACCATTACACACAGAAGTCCACTTGTCTTGAGGAAATAGCTCAAAATATTGTAATGATTAAGGATAACAGGTTTTAAGAGACACACCCACCAGCAGAGAAGACATTTACTGATCCAGCTCATCTCAGTTAACACCAATTAAAAGACGAGTTGCACACTTTTACACCACGGTAACACATTAAATGACCACAGTAGTTTCTTGACTTCATATTGCATACTTCAGAAATCGACTCCAATATGTATTAATGATTTCAGTAATTCCTCTTTTAGCATAAAATATGAGTTGACACGTGTGTGTCTGTCACTTACTATTGCTGCACCAGGGGCATAAGAAGGAAAAGAATCATACAGTGTGAGCTAGACATTATTCATCTGTGACTTATCAATTGTACAGCACCAGAATCAAACTCTGACCATGCTTTACTGAAAGGTACAGCCCCTGTTCTTCAGTGCTAAACAGCACAAAGAGCTTTTGCAAAGATTTGCATTTTGCTAAAAGCTTTACATTTGGCTTAATTTTTTAAGAATTAGAATAATCTGAAGCTGCATTTCAACAGTGAAAAAAATAATTTGCCATTATCTGATTTTCTTGATTGTTCCCAGTCTATCAATATTTCAACAGTAAATGCTGCTCACTTTTTCCTACTTTAGATGTGGTCATATACTTCAGTGGGGCACATATGGAATTTACTTTTCTTAGTTTTTTTCTCGTGTAAAATAGCAAAACAACTGTTTCACTAATTTTGGCTTACATAGTAGTGATAGATTATTTTTTAAACTTTCACCTGTTAAATGCTAACCTATGCTAAAATACAAGTTTGAAAAATAGCAAGTGAGGCAACCCTCCAGATGGGTTGCATAACAAAGATCTTTCTGTAATAAATTGTCTTTTTCATATATTTTACTCTACATTCTCAGATCACCTTGGTATGGAAAATTATTCTCACAGCCCATAGAATCTAAATGTCTCCAGGTTTTGAATGCCAGGTTCTTCATAATGCAGCACTATCTTCATAATGCAGTTCTATTTCAGAAAACTTACTACTTTTGAAAGAAAATATATAAAGCAGAATCAGGGACTGTTTTCTCCACTTCTATCTCTAATCCTTTTAATGGCAGAAAGTTCACTCAACTCTTTCATGCAACTAAAAACTGAAAAAGTAAACAAAATTTCTTCAGCCTTGGGTTTGGTTCAAAGTCTTATCAAAGTAATTTTCCTGGTATGTCGCAAAAAGATAGAGGAACCACCAAGATTACAGGTCACAGAGTTCCACCTCCTTCTCCAAATACCTCACCATAAGCAGCCTTCAGATAAACAATTCTGCCTACTACTCAGGTTGTAGTTAACATTTTGTCAGCAGTATCTGTGTTGGGGGAAGGGAAAAAACAGACAAGTTTGAAAGTAAAGAAACACTGGACTTACTTTACAGCAATAACCAAAGCAACCAGCTGAAAGGATAATTAAGAAACAGTATTTACAACCAGTTCATCTGTCATAACTGAGGGTAACTTAATTTCAGCTGCAACAAAATTACTATTAATCTACTCAACATTCAGCAGATACTCCATATTTGCTATATATAATAGCCAAAAGTGAAAGAAAAGCCTGAGTTTTTTAGTGATAATGAAAATAAAATTGCTTAAATAATTTATCTCAAAATTACATAATCATAATAGAAAATTTACAGTTCTCTTAAGAGAAATATCTCCTTTAGCCAACAGAAATGGGGAGGAGTGGTTGATACAGAAGAGAGTCATGCTGGCATCCAGATGGACCTTGACAAGCTGGAGAAATGGTTTGACAGGAACCTCATGAAGCTAAACAAGAAGTGCAAAGTCCTAGAGCTGAGGAGGAACAGCCTCAGGCACCAGTACAGGCTGGGGGCTGAGCTGCTGGGAAACAGCTTTGCACAAAAGAACCTGGGGGCCCTGGTGGGCACCAAATTGAACATGAACCACCAATGTGCCCTTGCCATGAAGATCATTAATGTGTGACCTGGGCTGCATTAGGAGTGTTGACAGGTTTGGGGAGGTGATCCTTCCCCTCTATTCTGCACTTGGAGTGCTGGGTCCAGTGTTGGGCTCAGTGAGAGAGACATGGACAAAAAGGAGAGAGCTCAGCAAAGGGCCATGAAAATGATTAAGGGACTGGAACACCCTTTTTATGAAGGCAGAGAGAAAGGACTTGGGAGGAAAACTCATCTACATATATATAATCTGAAGGGAAGGTGTAAAAAAGATGAATCCAGGCTTTGCTCAGTGGTACCCAGTGACAGGATCAGAGGGAGTGGGTGTGAAATGAAACATAGGAGCTTCCCTGTGACCACCAGGAAACACATTTTCACTGTGAGAGAGTGATCAAGCACTGGCACAAGGTGCCCAGGGAGGTTGTAGAGTCTCAATTCTTGAAGATACTTGAAAGATATTCAAATGAAGACCTGGGTACTGGACTCTATGTGGCCCTGCTTGAACAGGAGAGTTGGACTAGATGACCTCTAGATGTCCCTTCCATTCTTAAACATTTGTGACCCTGTGAAACTCACAGCTGAAGATAACACTCATCTGTGTAGTAGAAAAGTCAAATGTCCACTCTGACTGCCCAATCCCGCATTTTTTTCTTCCTACAGTATTTAATGACTATCTTAGCTGGAACAAGTACATATTACTTTCTTCTTTTGCTCCCACCAATACTTCTCATATTCAGTAATTCGTAAAGAGTCTATCAACACATCTCAGTGTTCAAACTAGAGAACTACAACTTTGTTCAGAACAAATCTGAAAAGATTTCTCTGGTTTCTGTTTTCAAAAAAAAAAAGGTGGTACTTCTATTAAATTATTTGAAGAAAGTTCACAAGGCAATTGGTGGTACAGCGCAAGAGAAGAAAAACACACTTGGTTTTGGACTTCATTGTTCCTGACATACAAGAGCAAGTTCCAAACACAAGAGCACACACTTGTGTTTTGTAAAGTCTAACACTCTCTTACTAGATTGCTTGATTCACATAAACATCTTTCCCTCTAATAATTTATTGACTTCATTTGTAAATGTTTAAAGGGATGAACTTAAACTCAGAAAATTAACAAATTAAGAATAATTACATTTTCACTGAACTTTTGCAACTGACAACAGTACCAGAGATGTACCCCCTCTAAATCTCCCCCTCAAGGCCCTGCTTGCCCCACCACTCACAGGCTTCCTCCCCCAGACCAGAACAAGAGCAGCTCTATACTCCATTACTACCATCCACTGCCTTGCAACTTTGGCCCGTGTTCTTAATCCTCCTACTCACTCCTGATGCTAAAAATCTCCCTTGTCCTTTCCCATGACATCTACTGACCTCCTCTCAATCCCCATCTCCTACACATCTCGCCTTGGGAAACCCCAATCCTCTTCCATCACCACACTTTCTCATCCCATGATCATGTCTTGATCTCTGCACTTGAAAGCCATGTATCTCAACAAATCCACAGTTCCCAAGCCAACATAAGGGTCAGCCTTGCTCACTTATCCCAAACTAAAAAAGCAAGGACCTAAGGAGACTTTAAAGTGAACTTCTGTAAACTGGGCTGCCTCCACTCTAATCTTTTGTTAATCTCATCTCTGCAGTTAAACTGTAATTTTTTCTGTCTGGTACAACATCTGATTAAGTCTAAGGGGTATCTAGTTTGGTTGCTGACATATGCTGCTGCCAACCTCCAACAGGACTGGCAGTGAAATTCCCATCCATCCCCATCAACTCCAGACAGTAAGACACTGGTGTTAACATTTCCTTGCATTTCAAGAAAATTCAATCTTGTAACCATAACTGGATAAGCTCCTGAGAATTCTCAAAGCACTGCTACAATTTTGCTTTTAAGAGGTTATTTTAAGGATAATCAGCACTTCCTATTTTGTTTTGAAGTCAGCTATTTAAGTCAGATAATCTCATGAACTACATAGAATGTATGTTCTCAATGTGGTTTCATAAACTTCCCTGCAGAAAACATAGAAGCCATCACAAAAGTTAACTTGAACTCAAGAAGAATGAAGCCAGGAAAAAAAAAGACACAAAAGGATGAGGATTGACTCAGGTAGGATTCCTGATTATATAATTGCACTGTAAGTTTAAGAAACTGACTTTATAATCACAGAACATCAATATGGATTTAAAATACAAGCTACTTAAATAATTTTGACCTCAGAATTGGAAGCAAGGGTAGTGGAGAATCTGTTCTTCTATTCAGTTATTTTTTCATTAGCCTTCGGCTGTAATTTAGACTATATGAAAAAAAAAATTTTCTCTTTAGAAAATTATTAGTGAAAAACTTTTTCAACCCAGTAATAGTGAAGAAAAATCACAGAACAGTAAGTCCCTTCCTAAGCCTCTCTTTTGTTTTTGCTGTTTTGAATCCAGTCAATTTGTGTTTCCTTTTTCATTGTTGTCTTAGTATTTTGTTCTAGCTTCCTTCCTTCCCTGCTGAACGAAGCATGCCCTGAAACCCCAGCTGCTTATCACACCTATGCAAAGCACAGTGGAACATCACTGGACTTAAACACAGTGCTCAAAACCTCGGAGAGTAAAGCCAGAAAAGTTCAGCAGTCCCACATCACTTCAATAGATTTGGGGTTAAACTAGTAACATCCCCATAGTAGCAGTGTGCTGCTCTACCACTTGCTGGAAAAGTTAACAGTTAATAGTCACACACAAAGAAAAATTATGCAATTTCCCCAAACCTAGAAACTATCTTCATGCATCTGAAGAACAGGTCTGTCTGAGCCCAAATATTTGTACATATGCGTTAAATCTCATTTCTCTAACCTATCATATCACATATAGCGTTTGTCCCTCCATCTCAAAATCACTTATTTTGGAGAGACAGAATTACTTCATTTTTTAAATAATTTTTAAAGATTGCTACTGCAAAGTTTACCTCCTTTAAATACAAAGGAGTCCCCATGTGCAGTTTCCTTAAGAACTTCCAAATAAGCCCTTCATTTTTTTTGATCAAAAAACCAAAACAAAGAAGAAGATTAACAAAAAAGCAACAAAATAGAGAAGGGAACTTTCACCAACTTCTTGCTTTTAATAGCCAAGACATCATTTCTTCACATAATCTTCTCACAAGTAAAGGCACTGGTCTAAATGTTAGAAGAATGGGATCTTCAAGAAAATCAAAATGATGAATGTAACTTTGAAGGAAGGGTAAAAAAGATTCAAACCAACGCAACTCTTAAAAGTGGCTATTTCATTTTTAAAAACTCATTTTCATCTCTGGGGAAAAATATAATAACAGAAACAGACTGCCAACCATGAACTCAATGAAAACTGAAGAAGTGCCTCATATTCCTCTTGCAGACAGCTCTTGCACCTTGACTGCTGCCTAAAGTTTTTCTCCACACTATGGGAAAATTAAAGTTTTTCCGCTAACTCCTGCTATTAAGCACAACAGTTCTCCACAGGATCCAGAATAAGCAGCCTAATTAAACTCCATTTGAACACACACATGCATCCCATTAGCTCACAGCAATTCTAGTTTTTAGTTATTCATCCATCCCTAATTAAAGGTCTAAGATTCTAATTTAGTTGTACAGTACATCTATTTAATCAGAATTATTTTAAGCACGGTTTGATTCCACAAACTGGGTCCCTAGGTTTAAGTAAACAATTTTACTCTTCCCTTTTTATAATAAAGGATGTCTTCCCTAGGAACAGTCATTAAAACACAATCTCCCAGTACACACAGTTTTTACTATAAATGTGATGGTTTCTACAAGTAATAGTCATCAATAGGTAGGTGTTTGCAATGTATCATTTCAAATCTAAATAGATAAATTAGAAATTGAAATGATATGCTTACTTTTTGAGCGACTATGTTAAACATGATACATGAAAAAGTGGCCTGCACTAAAATCCACCTATTTTATAACTTCATAGGACTATTTATTAACGGTGATGTTATACACATCCTGTTGACAGATGTCAATGTTGCATACTGATGTTCTCATATTCAGCTGAACTAGCCTGGTTTTTCATACATACATACAGTATCTTATTTTGTTCCACCAGGAAATTTAGATTTTTTTAGTAAAATAAATGTTTCTGAGCACTTCAAAATTACACTAGTAGCCATAAATTATACAAATAATTACAAAGTTAGTAAAAAGACTTTGGAGCAGTTATAGGATGCACCTGGATCTTTGTAGAGCACTTCAGCTTCCTAAAATAATATTTTCCAATTTCAGAAAAAATAATATAAGCAAAAAACATTTTGATACAGTGAAGGTATGGTTCCATTAACATTTCACACCACCTCTGTTAATCATGCAGGCCAGCAGCTCACTGCTACTACAAAAGGACTTGTGCCTTTGATATTCACTTAAGAACAGTAATAACATGCTACATCACACTGCCTTTGTCTCACAGCAGTAACATCCCAAAACTGAGTAAGAACATTTAAATTTGGTCCGGACACCAGTGGCTACAGTGATGCACACAGGTGATTAAACACAATCCATGCTACAATCCACTTGTCCTTCTTTTCTTATTATATTAATACCACAATATAATAGACTTATTAATGCAAATAGTGCTAGAATATTGTGTACTACGTTATTCATGCAACACCACAGAAAAGAATACAATAATTTTCTGAGATTAAGCCATTTTCATTGGCCTAATCTACAGTAACTGCCAGTTATCAAGTCTAAAGAGCAAACTCTCTGACAACAGTGACAAAGGAAAAAAGTAAAAAAAAGTACTTTGGAGACTATCAGGCCACCAAATTAAACCATTTTACTACCAATCCTAGATATACACCCCAAATTTTGCAGCAGAAGAATTTATTTAAAAACTAATCAGTCTCTGTATGTCTCCCAAGGTAAGAATTCCCCAGAATAATTGTTTCTCCTGAGACTGTCACCTACTCATTCTTGGACTGCTGTACACTGAGAAATAAAAAATGTAGCTGCAAAGAGT
Source organism: Vireo altiloquus (assembly GCA_013396875.1). Classification (NCBI taxonomy): domain Eukaryota; kingdom Metazoa; phylum Chordata; class Aves; order Passeriformes; family Vireonidae; genus Vireo; species Vireo altiloquus. The sequence goes on from VZRF01011026.1 coordinate 334,102, forward strand.
TCCAGGGTCCAATTCAAAACAATTTCTAGTCATCTTAATCCATTTACATAAATTTAGTGTGTCTTCTTGAAATCTCTCATAATACTGTGTTCACCTTTTCAATTCCTGCTGACAGTCTCTTGAACACCAATAGGGCTCTTCTACAGCTGAGCCAGAAAAAACATGCACGGTAGGAAATCTACATATTCAGTACACATAGAATTTAAAGGATTAAGACACAGGATTTATATTAAAAAAATAACCACACGCAGCTAGGTCATGCTAGTCAACCAGTAGCTGAAATAATCATTCATGCAGTAGAAAACTTCTCCGGAGCCCAAAACCCTTCTCCTTTACAGAAGACATCTGCCATCTAATACATTAAAAGATGCTACTCAAGATTCACATGCTCATTTTTCAAAATACTCAACACACACATCCAATCAAGAGCTCTGTGATGAGGAGATGTGTAATACCAAAAACAGGTAACCTAATAAGAAACTTATACCCAGGAGGCCTGGTTTGTCTTCAGATTCCAGAGAAGTGATGTTTGTGTCCAGCAGATCACAAATGATTACTGTTCTCTTATTTCATTAATCTCATTACTTTGACTACAGCTTGATTGGAAGACAAGAAAAGGAGTACCCTGGCAATTAGAGTCTAACTTGTTATTACTTATAAAGAACATGTATAAATAAGAGCATTTATTCATAGAAATATGCTGCAAATGAAGACTTTTTATAATTAAAAGGAATTACTGTAACACATTAAACTACAGACTCATAAATCACAAATATTTCATTGCATTTATACACACAATTGAAAATAACCCTTGAAACTTTGGATGACAACTGAAACCCTCCAATCAAAAGTCTAAATAAATAGAAAAAAACGGATGTAGGTACTACAAAAAAAGGAAAAATCTGATAAATCACATGGACAGTCACATTTTTCACCCCATATAATACAGAAGCAAAAAAAGCAATGCACAGTCAGCAGCTGTTACAAACAAAGGTCGCCACTTTTTCAAATTTTCCTGTATTCAACAATCACTGAAGCAATATAGTTGTAATCTAAAAGCCACCCTTCTGAAAACAAAATTATATTTCCATATTTCTTAACACGCTTATCTCAAAAATGTTGCATAGTATCTTTATTTACTACATTAGAGAAAACATCTGACTTTAGATTGAAACTTTTACTTTGGTAGGAACAAAAGATGAAAATAGAATTAATCTAGCCAAATCAAGAGCAAGCCCTGCCCATTTCATAGCATTTGCATTCAAGACTTACTAAATAATGTAACCTCTTAGGCTATGTTTGTCACTTCTGATTCCCCTTTATCTTGTTTGACATAAAATACTGGAGAAAGGCTGCTTCCGAATCACAACCACGTGGGGAAAAATCCTTGTCTAACCATAAGAACAGCTCAACTCAACCATGCAGACTATCAGCACGTAATCTGGGATAAAGTCACAAAGACAGAATTTTTAAGAATTTTTCAGTAGTGCTATTAAAAGTAAGAAAAGAATAACACTAGCTAGCCCATCCCAACAAGAATTTCAGTTTGAGTTGAAACTTGGAAAGGTTATTCAAAGTAAGGGATCTATATGCAACATCTTGGGAAAGGAAGATGAAGAAACAAGAACTTAATCTAGTTACTCATTTCACCTAAAACAAACATAACTGACCCAAACTACTCTATTTCTCTATATTTTCCACTTAATCATAAAACCTGAATTGGGAAAACATGTTTGTATCCTCTTCCTCCTCCCCGTATCATGCAACTTTGCTAAATGAAGAAATCATCTTCTAAGACAAAAGAAAACTTTCACCAAACACTGGCGTATTTCAAAGCCCACTTCCATTTCAACCTTGTACCTTTGACAAAAAATTAACTCCCTCCAAAAAGGACAAAATTTAAGGAAAGCCTCTATCCATGATACAGACAACTATAGTAAAATCTAATTTGAATTCTTCAAAATACAAATTACATTTCCATCACCTTTCACTTCATTTCTCCCATGCATTAAAGCTGCTAGCTCATATGCAGGCAAGACATTTAGTAATAGCCTAAAGAGAAATTTATAGTTCTAGCAGAAATGCCACATACTCTGCTAGGGGCTTTGACACTCTGCAAAGATAACATACATATGTAGCCCAGCTTGTTCCAAAGCAGAAGGAACTGGACTATAAATACAGATCTATTTGCAGCTCAAAATAAGTTAGTGTTTCTTCAAAACCAGTTATCAATCAGCATACTTGGGAAAACCTATTCACTATCTCAAGAGCTGCAGTCTTCTACCAATCAGCTTTTTGGTCTAAAAGCATCCTTGATTGGCACCTGAAAGGTCACAATGCAAGACGACCATCAAGCTCCTTACCTGCAAGTCTGTCTTCAACCATTTGGAGTCAAACCTTGCTTGAGCAGACAGACAAAAAGAATCAGAAGACATGTTTCCTTCTTCAGCCTTCTCTCCAGGCTGGCTGAGCAGCCCAACCTGCTACAGAATGAGTGGAGAAAAAAAAAAAAAAAAAAAAAGACAATCTAGCACATGAAGTAAACCACACAAGGTTATTTTTGTTCAGACTAGAACGGCTTCCACTTGATCTTTAAAAACGTATCATGAAGAAGGACCTCTCTCGTTCAAATCCTCTGAATTTGCACGGGGAGAGAAACACGCATTAGGAATACTATCTGAACCTAGAAAAAAGCCTCCACATCGCTTCCCACACCCGTGGGAAGGAAGCCTCCCTTCTGCTGCACTGAGCCACACCAAAGGCCTTAATGCTGCCCCTCAGCCCCGTAAGTGGTGCATGAAATAAATAATTGATCGCAGATTACGCAAGCCGCAGGCCAACATAAAGCGATTATCAGGGTCACCCGCACCCCCTCCTCCCGGCGGCGGCCGAGGCCGGGGGCTGCCCCTCTCCGGCAGCATCCCACCCCCGCGCTCACGTCCCGCTGTCACCGCCCCTGACGGCCGCCAGCCGCGGCTCTCACCGCCTCGGCAGCTCGGGGACAGGCGGGGGGCGCGGGCACCGGAGCGGAAGGCGGAGGAAGAGCCCTGCCCGGGCTGGGGTCGCCGCACACGGCGCGGGGGCCGGCCCTGCCCTGCCTCCGCTTCCCGCGGGGCTCCCGAGATGCGGAGCGGAGGCCGCGCTCCCCCCGCCCGCCCACCAGCGCTCCCCGGGGCGGGGGCGCTCCCGGCCCTGCTCCCCGCTCTCCCCGAGCCCCACGGGGCTGCCGGGGCTCCCGCACTCACCGGGCAGCCGCGGCACCGACGGCGGCGGCTCCTGCTCTCGCTCCACCGCCGCCCGCTCGGCCCCGGGTAATCCTCGCCCCTCCTTCCCNTCGCCGATCCCTCCCTCGCTCCTCCGCTACTGGAGACGGGGAAAGCTCGGCCCCCCGCACGCCAGCGGAGCTCGCTGCCAATGGGGAGAGCGGCGGGGGGGGGGGGCACCC
>VZRF01011026.1:337561-372861 GCA_013396875.1 Vireo altiloquus
GGGGCGGGCCGGCGGAGCCGCGCCCCTCATAACGGGGATCCGGCCATCCCTACAGCCGGGATGCAGAGATTAGAAAAAAAAGGAAAATTGGGATGGTTAAGTAATTGAAGGGCCATCTGCAACCTATATTGTTGATTTCTAAAAAAAAGTAGCTTTTAAATGTTTCAGACGAGAAAGGTTAGTAGCGAGTGGCTCGGAGGCAAACAGAATCACAGAGTAGGAAGGGTTGGAAGGGACCACAGTGGGGCGTCTGGTCCAGCATCCCTCCTCAACAGGGTCATCCCAGAGCACGTGGCACAGGTTTGCTTGTCTCTCTCTGGAGATAGTCAGACCCCGCCTTGCTGCGTTCCTTGTGCAACCTGCTCTAGGTGACCCTGCTTTGGCAGGGATGTTGGACTGGATGATCTCTAAAGTCTCTTCCAACCCTAATAATACTGTGACTCTGATTCTGTGTCCAGATGCTTCCTGGATATCTCCAGTGAGGGGGACTCCACAACCTCTTGGCACAGTCTGTTCCAGTGCAAGGTCATCCACCCAGTAAAGAAACTCATATTCAGGTGGACCTTCCTGTGCCTCAGTTTCTGCCCATTGTAAGTCAAGACCAATGCAAAAAAGATATCAGTAACTCTGCCTTTGCTGCATCTTCTGTTCCCTTCTGTCAGGGAAGGAACAGAGGCTGGGAACAGTAAAGTGATGCTACTACACATGAAGGAATAAGGATGCTGGGGAAGAAAGTGTGAACTTGCTAATGGCAGGCAATGACAGGAGTCCAGAGGCAAATGTTGACTGATCACTCAAGGGAGAAACTGCTCTGAGGCAAATAATCGTCTTTCAGAATAAGTTTGTTGGGGATGTATATTAGTAGTTTGAAATTCAAATTAACCGAAAGTCAAGTTTCTCACAATACGTAGACTCCTGTTCCCTGTCAGCTAAGGAATTAGGAATGTAGGAGCAAGACTTGGCAGATGGGACTACTACTGGCTTTGGCCAACATGAAGCCACAGACTGAATGTCAATGAAATGCTAACAGAACTGAGACCATTTGCTGGCATTTAGGCAAAGATACACAACATTTAGTTGTTATTATGTAAGAAGCATTGTAATGAAACAGGGAATTTGATTCTACAGGGTTCATTTTCAAAGTTAAAACTGCAACCATGACCTAACTGGTTCGCTCTCTTGGAGACCACAGACCTCTCTTGGATCAAGATATTGTAGGCACTTGAAGTAAAATACTGTAAAAAATTTCTGAAATGCCTCAAAATTTATATAAAAATATAGAAATACCCAATTTCCCTGAGTTACTCATAGAAGCTTTAAAATATGAGCTTTCAAAATCAAGAGTAGTTTCCTTTGAAAAACCTTCCAAATAAGGTTATAAGCTTTAAGTTGAAGGGACTGGAAGTTTTGTCATGCATATCATGTTGTGCTATTCTGACTAGCTGAAAAGAGCTAGTGCACCAGGATGGGAAATACTTTACTTTTGTCTTACTTGGCAGACTGAAAATGTAAGAAAGTAGTCATATTGACATAATCCAGATAGGAATAAAAACTGCTTTGAAATTTAAGGATTAAGGAACGAACAAATAAAGCAGATGTCCTGATGGGAGTCTTAATATATAGGCCACCCAGCAGGATGGCTACAGTAATGAATTATTCTTTAAGAAACTAAGGGACACCTCTAAATCAACCACCCTTGTCCTTATGGGGGACTCAACTTGCCAGATGTTAACTGGGAATACCACACAGCTGGAATAAAGAGGTCCAGAAGATTCCTAAAACACTGGGATGATAACTTCTTCATGCAGGTATTAAGGGAGCTGACTAGGAAAGGTGCCCTCCTTGATTTTTTAGTTTAGTAATTGAGAGAGTGTCATAAGTGAAGTGTTGATGTGTGGCTGTCTTGGCCACAGCAATCCCAAAGCAATCCGGTTTAAATTCTTTGTTGGCAGGAGGAAAAGTGCCAGCAAAACTTTACCTCTGGATATGAGGAGAGCAGCCTGCAGGCTTCTCAGGGAACTAGTTAGCAAGGTCCCCTGTGAAAATGCTTTGTAAGGTGCTGGCATCCATCAGTGTTGTCCCAATTTTCAAGAAGGGCAAGAGGGATGGCCCTGGTAACTGAAGGCCCGTCAGTTTCGTTGCCATGCCTGTGCACCATTCAGCTGGGTAACAGATGCAGTCGGTGAACAGCTGGCTCAAGGGTCAGACACAAAGGGTTATAGTAAGTGGAGTCATATCAGGTTAGTGACCTGTCACTAGTGGAGTTTGGCAGGGCTCAGCTTTAGGGCAAGTGCTCTTCAATATCTTCATAAATGACTTTGGATACTAAGTTCACCAGTGCTACATTGGAAGGAGTTGTTGACTCCCCCAAAGACAGAGAGACCTTGCAGAGAGATTTTGACAGATCAGAGGGCTGGGCAATGAATTTCACCAAGGATGAGTGCCGGATTCTACACCTGAGATGGGGCATCCCTGGATGTGCATACCAGCTGGGGAATGAGATGCTGGAGAGCAGCAGGAGATCTGGGCGTCCTGGTTGATGGCAAGTTGAACATGAGTCAGCAGTGCCCTGGCAGCCAGGAGGGGCAGCCATGTCCTGGGGTGCACCAGGCACAGCATCGCCAGCTGGGCAAGGGAGGGGATTGTCCTGCTCTGCTCTGCTCTGGTGCAGCCTCACTGTGAATATTGTGTGCTGTTTTGGTCACTGCAATATAGGAAAGATATAAAGCTCTTAGAGAGAGTCCAAAGGAGGGACACGGTGATGGTGAAGGGCCTTGAGGGGAAACTGTATGAGTAGGGCCTGAGGTCACTTGGTCTGTTCAGCCTGGAGAAGAGGAGACTGAGGGGAGACCTCATTGCAATTACAACTTCCTCATGAAGGGAAGAGGAGGGGCAGACACTGTTCTTTGTGCTTGCTAGTGACAGGACCCAAGGGAATGGCCTGAGGTTGTCAGGGGAAATTTATGTTGGGTACTAAGAAAATTATTTTCACCCAGAGGATAGCTGGGCACAGGAACAGGCTCCCCAGGGAGGTGGTCACAGCACCAAGCCTGGCAGAGTTCAAGAAGCATTTCGACAATGCTCTCAGGCACATGGTGTGACTTTTGGGGGTGTTCTGTGCAGGGCCAGGAGTTGGACTCAATGATGCATGTGGGTCCCTTCCAACTCAGGATATTTTATGATTCTATATTTTATGTATGGAGCCCAATTTAAAAGGGATTATGAAAACTTGCTTGAAACCACAGTGCCCACTGGTTGTGCCTACTGCTTGTTTAAATGATTTGCAAGTCATATCTAAATAAGATAATTTGCATATGTAACACTCACTGCTAGTTTTGGTTTGGTTTTTCAAGATGATCATCTTTAGACAGTCTACATTGATGTCCAGAAGTTTTTTTACATTTCTTAAATAAAAAATGGCAATAGCCTTTGCTAGAACTCCTGATGTGAAGAATTTGAAAAGTACTCAACTATCCAAATTGTTAAATTTGAATCACTGGTCCAATTAGCAGGTAGGCACTCACTTCAACAAAAATCATATTTGGGTGCAGTAACCATGGAAATTCAAAGCTAGAGATACTTGTGAAGAATTTATGGATTATTTTGTATTTCCAGATTTAGATTTCGCTTCTGATAAAATTTTTTTTTCCATTTGAAATGCACTGTAACAACATGGGGCAATATCAAATGGCATTCTCAATTATAAAAATATGTACCCACCACAGTTTCCAGAGAGAAATTATGTCTGGTACAACTACATGAATAATGTATTTGATAGCATTATTTAAAATAATTTTATTTTTCAAATAATCATAAAATTTGAAGTTTCAGGAACCTGAAGTTTGTCTTTACACACAGCATTTGCAATATTAAGTCCACCAATAGCTGTTATTCTGATGTTATTTACATGATGATGGTGAGTTGTATCACTTCAGACTGACCAAGGTAATGAGGGTCTGACAGACTTCAGAAGGCAAGTTCAAGAGAATCTGTTGAAGTGTTACCACTCCAAGCCTTGTGCTCCACTCCTCTGATGCATATTTCCATCTTAAAGCAGGGTTATATGATCCTGTGAATCAGTTCTCCAGGCATCATCCTTTGTGCTGCAGCTTGCTCAAGTAACCCACTTTACACCTGAGATAATGATTAAGTGTGGATGGATTTTCAGATGCAAATCCCAGTTAGATATTAGGAAGAAATTCTTCCCTGTGAGGGTATTGAGGCCCTAGCATAGGTTGCCCAGAGAAGCTGTGGTGCCCCATCCCTGGAAGTGTTCAAGGCCAGTTTGAATGGGACTCTGAGCAACCTGGTCTAGTGGAAGGTGTCCCTGCCCATGGCAAGGGGTTTAGAATGAGATAGATCTGTTTCAGCCCAAACTATTCTGTGATTCTATGATGGCCCTGCCTTAGAGACACCAACATCCTCAGAAGCTTCAGGGCAGAGAGCTGGTGAGGTGGAAAGAACCTCAGCTCTCTGCATTCACTACATGTCTGTCAAAATCTGTGCACATCTTTCTTACTTCCTCCAGAGAATTTGTTGGACATGGAAAAATCTAGTTTCCATGGTCAGACATGGTCACTCATTTACTTGTATCCACTTCTAGGCATATTCTAGATCACTTCTCTCTTATTATAGATTAAAGAAAAAAGTAAATACATCGAAATGGAAGGCACCCTAAAACCAAGGTGTCACATTTACCGGTCAACCTCTTAGAACACTTACAAACAATACAGAGTAATTTAAAAATATCTGGCTGTGGGCAGGAGACATCTCTTTTGTTGTAAATGTGGTAGAGGAGCCACTCTGGCTTCTACAAGAGGTGAGGTGCTGTAGAGGTGTAGGATGTAGAGGAAAAAGGGATGGTGGTGCACGTGGGAGCTGTGGAAGGCTGAAGTAGGTAGGGTTGGTAGCATGAGTGGTACCCTCACCTCCATGCAGTTAGAACACTCACCTCCAATTTGTAACATTGTCAGGCTGGCCTGAGGAGGTGGGGAGGGATGGACCTTAATTGAATAAAGTAAATCCATCGCAAGAATCTGAAGCGGAACAGGCAGAAGAAAGAGAAGTATATGTGGACAATCTGGGCAGCACCATATTTCTTTCTATTTCAGTTGTAAAAATGGGTTCATAAGTATTGATTAGATCAATCTCAAAAATTGAGGCAATTGCATTCTCAGGTAACTGAATGCAAAACCTCATGAGCCCATGAACAAACAGTGAGCACAATTTCTTTTTTTCTTTTAGTGAAAAAGGGACTAAAACAAGCAAGTATATGTTTACATTAAAAATTATCTAGTCCTACCTGCAAGTCTTCTCAGTGTCAGCATGAAATCTTTACTAATTAATAATTATTTTAAATATCTGTGCTCTAAGCAATCCATTCTCGTTATAACAGCAGTGGAATCTGGGGCAGTTTTTCTCTCATTAATGAATATCAAGAAGTGTTATGCATGTGAATGGGACACAAAACCATCTCTGTAAGAGCAGTGCCTAGCTGCTCACTGCAAGACAATGCCTGTTTTGTTTGTAATCTTTTTTTCAAGAGCCATTTGTGTTGAGCTGTCCCACTGGGTTTGGAAGCCTTTGTGTATTATTATACACAAAATGCAAAATCCAGTCTACTTGGGGCTTAAAACAAGTCTCAAAGAATTCCCTGGCTTACTTCTGAAGGATGGAGGCTTTCCCAAAGAAAGTGAGAAATTTTTACGATTAGCCTTTATTGTTTTAATACTCTCTGAACTGAACTGTTGGCCTAAATTTCAGTTTTATACAATTAAAAGCTCATGGTAAGGCCTATTATTTCTTTACTGTGTTATTTGCAAGGAATGCCATCAGTTCAATTTGGTCTATACATATTATTATGCCACACCAGTGCTTTCTGCAAGGGGAAAACAGGACAGTAAGGACACAAGAGGATTCTCCTTGTTTCCCATATTCACTAGTGTTTCTAAATAGTCATAATAGCACTTTCTACCTACCATTTTCACGACTGAATAAATATTATTTACATAAGGAAAAGAATAGCCAAAAAAAGGAAGCAGCTTCTGTGTTCAGATATCCAACCCTCTCACAATCAGTATCCTGTCTTTCCTCACACCTTCTCCGAACAATGAAACAAGATCTTCTATCTGTGTGCATGGCTTTCTGCTCCTTTTTCATCTTCAGTGGTAACAGCCCTGCTACTTCTCATCCATTTCTCTAATGGATCTCCCTTCCAACCTATATCTTTCACATTCATCCACACTTCCGAAGCGATTTCACTCCTGCCTTTACTGAGCAGTCATACAAGTTCTGGTGTGGAAACTGTGTTGTTTCTCCATTAAAGAGAATTAGGTAAACCCCTCACCCTCTTTTATTATTCCGATTTAAAATGACACATTTAAAATGACCGACATTTAAAATTCCGGTTTAAAATTGCTTAAAATCAAAATTTTAACAAGTTCTTCTCCTGTGACAATTTTTCTTTGCAAAAACGGTGTTGTGTGAATCACAGTATATTGCACAGCTGACACAGCTCAATTGCAGAGGTGGTGTTGGAAAAGCAATTCAGAGTACAGAGGAGTGAAAAAAAAAAAAAATTCTGATGATAAAGGCACAATTTCCACAGGTAGCTAATTAGAATTCATCGTTAATTATATTTTGCATAGTTAATTATTTTTAATATTAGAGTGAATCCCGTCCTTGTTAAAGCAAGCGGTAACGTTTTCATCAACTTCATTAAGCTCAGAAATTCAGCCTCATATAACCTTATTCATCCATATATCCTTGCTCACGCAATGCTAACCACACTAGTTTTTAGTCTTCCAGAAAAACACAGGCCCAGAAGCTTGCTTTCCAGGTTATGTCCTCCATTACAGAGAAGAAAGGTTGTTTTGCTTCCCCCAGGCCAGATCCAGTGTTTCTATCCAGGCAGACTCTTGCTTTACAGCCCAAACCAGTCTGATCAGATTTCATCCTACATCTCTAAACTCATCAACAATAATGAATTCTCTGTGGCTGTTTGTGTTATTTCTTTAAATTATCAATTCAAAATAATCACTTCCTAAAATATTCGAGATACATGTTGTTCTCTGACTTGCAAAGTAGCTTTGGAAATGCCAGCTTGAGTATGCCCACTAGACAGATCTTCATGAGACTTTGCAAGTATATCACACAGATATACAGATATCCATTACAGACCTGTTGAAATTAAAAACATTTGGCATATAGTAATGGATATGCCAGCAATTCAAATGGAAAACATATATATATATATATATATATGTATTCCATATACCAAAAAATAGTATCCTCCATATACTAGAAAATAGCAACTTCCATTGGCTGTCTATCATTTTCAAGTTAAATACAATTTTCAACGGAGAGCCAAGAAGAAAATGCTTGCATTTAAAAGGCCTTTTCAATTTCAGGAACATTCTGTATGAGGTTAGCTAATAATACCATCTAAAGATTTGTTACAGTCCTAAACTATATTCTTAAAACTTTTCACCTACAAATATTAGATTTGCAAAATGATCAAGATGTAACTTAAAAATCCACCCAAACATCAAGGAAATGCTAAGGGTGGTAAAAATCAATATGGTATTACACTGGAAATTGAAATATATCATCATTGTTGTACTAACCTATATATTGAGGGCAGAATGATTCTGTGTTGTCCTAATACCATGAAAATAGATTATCACTATTCAAATTTGCAAGTTATCCCTTCAATGGACAAGGCAACACAAGTGCTTCACAATCACTTTAAATGGTGGAGAGATGTTCAGCAGGCACTTTCAGCAGCAGGACCATTTCAAATTTTGAGTTTAAACAAGAATGTTGCAACTTTTTCCTAAGTTATTATGCAAAGCATAGGTCATTACAGAAAACTTAGAACCAAAATGAAAGTGATTCGGCAAAATGAAAAAAATCATTAAATCCATTTGGTCTCAAAAATAAAAAAGTCTCATGCCCTTTAGTTAGGGTAGGTGGATGCTGTAGAAGGAAACTTTACTAGATAGAGATGAGAACAGTAACCTTTAGCCAATAATCAGTGCATTAAGAAAAATATCCCAATATATAAGAAGGAAGTGGGATGCTAATTTTAATTCTTTCCATTTAGAAGCTACCGAGTATTGAATTTCTCCTAATGCCTGGAAGGTGGCCAAAACCACTTTAGCTTTGATACATTGCTCAATATATAGGAAAATCCTTTGTGAATGTTGATAGGGAACCTTTACTCATTTAAGCAGGAAAGGAAGCAGTATTTCTATATAGAATGTGTTAACCTAGCGCCATATGGTATCCTTTCATACAAAAATGCTTCATAAGGAAGAAAAAAAACCAAACTTACTTTATAACAAAAAAAAAAAGTTAGGACAAGTTGATCTTTTGCCATGGTTTGTCCTGGCTGCAGGGTGTTGGGAGGGACATTAGCAGTGGAATAGAAAGGTCAAGGGCAGGTGGATCAAAGCACAATCCCAAGTATAATGGCCAGGGTAGGGGAGGAGGGAAGGGAATCAAGACAAATTGTTAGGTCTGTCCTTTAATATTTTAAATAAATCCCAGCCCAAAATAACATCAGACTACTTGTCTTAATGAATTGGGCAACTGTCCACAGCTCTGTTTACAGAGAGGGGTAAAAACTGCTGTGGGGAATCTGTGCTGGGTTTCTCCAACATGCCCTTTTATAAAGGGAGTTTTTCAAACTCTTCTGTTTTGCCAACTCCCACCCCACTTACTACAATTTCAAGAACTTGTTTTATCCTCAAGGGAGAATCGCATGGTATTTCAGTCATGCTAATAATATATATTGTGCCCTCAAAGTTTGGGGTTAGGACGCCAACAATGTTAGTGATCTAAAATGAATGAGCTCGGAACAGGAAGGAAAACAATCTGCTGGGACAATGTGTTCTTCAGCTTGTTCCAGCACTAGGTCTTCTGTTGATTCGTGTTACGTTGGCTGCAAGCACAATAAACTGCTGCAACCAACAGCATTTGCACCTGTTGTCTTTCCTGCTTTCAGTACAAGAGTATTAGCACCACTAAACCCTGCACAGGACCTGGGCTCATCATTTATTGCTTTCTTCTGAGCCGTAGTTTTGCATCCCCTCTCAACCAGATCACAGATGTGTCTCTATGACACATCATTTCAACATGCCAGTTTTTGAAAAATCAGACTCAACATGCCAGTTATCAGTATTTTTGAAAAATCAGACCTCCAATATCTTTTTGGCCTTATTCATATTCCTTTGAAGAAAATTAGAGCCTGGGAAACTGCTGCTATGAATCTTCTCATCCATATCAATTTCAAATTACTGCTGTATTTGCAGACAGTATAGAAGATTTTAACAAACATTTATGAAACCTTTGCTATAAGGTTGACTGACTGCTCCTCTGTGATATCCATGCTGTGGTGGGAGGAGTACTGCTTTATCTGAGAGCTCACAGCCCTTCCTCTACAGGTTCCCTGCCACTCACAGAAATGACCCCTAGTAATTGTGTGCACTTCTGGCTCTGTATACACATTCATTTCAAAACACCAAATACTCATATTCCTTCCACCACCTGAATAGCCTGATTCTTGCTCCTGCTTCTTTCCAGATGGACTCTTATCTTTCACCATAATCCATTAAAGATAAAACTGATTTTTTTAGTTTTTAGCCTTTCTCAGCCATACCATCAACTCTCTCAATTACTGATGGCATTTTAAATTCTTTTCAGTTGCTTGATAATTCACTTTTCTCTTTGATACTATTATTTATTAACATAGCCTCAAGAGAACCTAAAAAAATCGAAACTGGCTTTGAAGGAAACATACTGCATTTGAAAGCAGAGCCAAAAGGTAAATCTTGTTTTACAGCCTGTCACATTTATAATGAAATAGTTCTGATTCTGATATAAATTATGTTTGTTAATATGTTACTAATGTAAAATATTTCATAGGTAAAAAGATCCCTTTACTTTTATGAGTTACTCAAATATCTTCCTTCCTGTTTTGAGGACAAACAGCTGAAATCCCATTTGAAATATGCAGTTGTATTTACTTCGTGTCTGAGAAATACAACTGCAGCCACAAAGCTTAATCTAGGGTAAATCAGATAGAACTGATTTACAGGTGTATAAACTAGATGTAATTGGAGGTATGTCACCAAGATTATGCATATAAAATACAAAAATATCAGATATAACACTCTAGAAACATATAGTTTTATTCTAATCAGTGATCATCAATTCTCCTCCCACTTACACTGTTGTAAAATACAGGTAGAATTGATTTTAGCTAGTATTATCCATTCTAAGGTAGTCCTTTGAACTACTTCTAGTGTCAGTCACAGGGAATAGACACATCAAATGCAACTCATTCTACCCCAAAGTGAGATGGAGGAATTGCACTGAGAAGTATAGGCATCTTTCTACTCACTACACAAGAAAGAAAGAAATGAAGATTATAAGGCTGAAAGAATGGACAGACACAGAAAAAACTCTTGTCTTCGTTCTTTTTGTGACGTTTTAGAAAAATCCGCAATATTTTTCTTTTTTTCCTTCTTCTTTTTTTTTAATTAAGAAGAGAGGTCACAGGACTCCCATCTCATTTCTAAAATCAATTCTGATAGTAAGTTAAATGCCGTCACTCCAGTTATGTTGGTCCTGTCACATTACATTACAGCTGGCTTACTCCCAGGAAATTAAAAACTAGATTTGGTTAGCAATTCATGGGGGTTGAGAGTAAAGTTCTCTGTTCAGAAAATGCTAGTTCAAAAGTGTTATTACAGCTTCCCTACACTATTAGAATACTTTTTCAGCAGAAAATTATGGTCCCCAAATTTAAACCAAATCACCTGAACAAAAATATCACTACAATCACAATGCCTCTTGTCATATTAACTTTACATTGTTTAATAGTAAAATAACGAGGTATGATAATGTATTTCACATGTACATAAAAATTAGGAAAATAGTTTAATTGCAAACTATAAGATGACAATATATTTAACAAAACAGTTACTGAATCTTCTTGGGAACCTGGTAAGGTGAAAACATATCCCTTAAGCCTATAGAATCATAGAATATTGAGATATTTTGTGTTATTCTAAAGTTGGAAGGGACCCATAAAGACCCATAAAGATAATCCTGCTTCTCACAGGATTGTCTAAAACTAAGCCATATGACTAAGAGCATTGTCCAGACCCTTCCTGAACAGGCTTGGTGCCATCACCACTCCCCTGGGGAGCTGAGCGTTCCAGTAGACAACCACCCTCTCCCTGGTGAGCCTCTAGTGAAGAACATTTTCCTGATGTCCAAGCTAAACCTCCCCTGGCGATGCTTCATTCAATTTCCTTGTGTGCTGCCACGGGTCACCAGAGAGGGTTCATCACCCACCCCTCTGCTACCCCCAGTATCATCTCTTTTCTCAGATCTGCAAGCCAACGTGAGTTTCACTAGGAGATACTTTATTTGAAGACTGTTCTACAGTGAGCTTTTTCTTTAATGCTCCAGCCCTGAGGAGGAGCTCCAGAAACCTCTGTTTTACAAATTACTTTACAAATTACTTATATTTACAAATTAATTTAGGCTGCATTGTCTATTTTCATTATTCGCTATCTGGTTAATTAATAGTAATTTGCTTCTATCCTTCCTTTTGGACCCCAGATTCAAGAGTTATTCAGACCACAATCCAAAAGAAGTTCGGGGAGTTCCTCCAGCATTAAATGCAGTGGAGTCACAAGAACACAGAGTAGATGAGAGAACACTCTGCTGTCATGGAGTGACAGCAAACTGAATTGGAAACAAAAGGGAGGAGATAAAGAGGCCTGCCATGCAAATATTACTGCACATTGACTCATACCCTAATTTTTCACTTTTTACCGATTGTCCAGAGTATTAGAGACAACGCTAAGGTAACATCCTCACCACTATGCCAATCCCCTGCCTACAAGTATAGTAATGCCCATACATGGCTGTATGTATTCTGGAAGATTTTTCATATACTCAGAAATTAGTGTAAGTTTTAATTATCTTCAGCATTTTGAAAAACATATGTTACATCTGATTTTAGCATCTTTTGCTGCTCTGTGGAAGAATCTCACACTGTCTTAGCTGTAAATTAGCTTCCCTCACAGAGTCCAACAGGGGCAAAAATAGCCAATGCCTTGGTTCTTTATAAGATGAGCAACAAACAGAGCTCCAACTACTTTACATAACTGTCATAAGTGGTTTTGTGGATGATATTTTGAGTGGTAGAAACTACATATGGACAGAAGTTTTGCATTTATGCAAACAGCTATTATTTCAGTAGCTAACACAGCACTAATTCCTCAGCACATAACAAAGCCTTGCTGATTGCTGACTCCAGTCAAGTGGCATTTCAGTAGCAATGAGGGCATCCAATATAGCTTTAATATTTCACTACTCTAATTCAAAAACTAAATCATTTTAGTGCTTCTACAGCTGCTTGGTAAATTGGATGTTTTGTTGATTAGTGATCACATAGACAATTTGGATAGACTGACTCTTAAGTGATGTTTTGCCTTACTTCACTAGTATATAGTACCTGCTATTAAATCTACATGGTAGTCTTGTTAAATTAGGTTAGCTGGAAAGAGCTGCTACTGGGCTAAATTAAGTTAGAATTGGAACCATAAAGCATTAATTTCCATCAAAATGGACAATAAAAATTAACAAGTCTCTAATTCTAGTAATTCTTGTCTAAAATATTACTACAACAAAGTCAAGAATTATAATAATGGGAAAAGTACAAGATAAATAACCCTGCAAATGAAAATTACTTTGCAAGTATTAATTCAGCTTTGCTGTTTGGGTTTTCGGAGTCTTGTTTTGATACTTTGCTGGTGATACAGAGTAAATATGATTTTGCCGTGTAAGACATTTTTGTTATGCAAATATTACATTCAAATTTAGCTCTCAGAAGCATCCCTTGTATTTTCTTGACACATCCATCCTGGACATGATAAGAAATGAAAAATGGTGTACAGTTAGTCTCCATTAACAACCCAACTGGTAACAAAAGTAACAAACAATCCATTTTTTTCCAGTAATCAGTGCCTTT
Organism: Vireo altiloquus; assembly: GCA_013396875.1. Taxonomy (NCBI): domain Eukaryota; kingdom Metazoa; phylum Chordata; class Aves; order Passeriformes; family Vireonidae; genus Vireo; species Vireo altiloquus. The sequence continues at coordinate 350,613 of VZRF01011026.1, forward strand.
TGTAATGAAAGCATCTTGCAGAGCCATCTTTAGTACTTAACAAAATTCATCATCTAACAAAATATTACAACTCTTGATCAGTCCTGATTTTCCACAAGACTATTAGAAAGCCATACAGACCACACAAGTTCTATTTCCATCACTATAATGCATAGTAATTTGTTATAGACTTCAATAATAATATATCAACCAATTCTTGTTTGATTTTTTTATTTGGTGCAATTCTGAACTAATATTATATTCCCAGAGTTCTCCAATTTAATGTAAAAATCTATTTTGAAATATATGTTCAAAAGCCAATGTATTTTCAGAGACCACCAACAAGGCTAAGTACAGAAAAAATTGTACAGAAGAGAAAGTACTTGGATGAGCTCTTATAGTCTCTGCCTTCAAAAGTCACATCACTCAAACTCTGCAAACATTTTCTGTCCTACTGTACTGCTATGTCATGGATAAGTCTGGAAAAATTTTATTGTTGCATCTTTTGATTAGAGCTTCTCATAACTTACTTACTTTGCTAAAAATATTCACCAGAATTTTCAATATACTGCATAAGCAGGTGAATGACCTCCAGAGGACTTTGCAAAAAAACAACCAAAAATTTCTGAGTTGCATCAACCAAATGGCTAATGCTGAGACCACCTCTGCTGAAAGTTTTAAGCAGACCCTATAATCTCAGTGTGTAAAAATATTGCAAGAAAACTCTCAGATTATCTCAATGAACTTGAAAATCCCCTCCTCTTTGGTTCTAGAACAGTGTTTTTGGAGTACAGAATCAATGTCTGGGAGAAGAGCCAGATATTTATGCAGCCGTTGCATTTGAAACTCTACAACAATTAAGTTGAACAGTTTTGCGTATTTTGGAACTCACCTTCTTCACGATGGTGACATTGTGGAGATCAAGTACAGGAGAGGGTGATTTTTACCTGCCCTACCATTATTGGACAGAAGAAATATTTTAGGAGCTGCAGCACTGGCTGCATGCCTTAGAGATAAACAGATTTTTATTGCCAGTACTCAACCTTCATATTTAGAGGTGGAATTACACTGCATCACTTTTTTAAAAAGTGCACTGAATAAATATATATTGCAAAACACCTGTTAATTTCTAGAATACTTTGAATGAAAAAAGGAAATTCCTTTTATAATTACCAAGGAATTACTTTCCTTAGCTTCAAGAAGGTAAGAGGTATGGTAACTAGAACCCCATGTAAGTGGTTAATTCAATGTCTGTCTCTACAAGAGGCCTTCTGCCTCTCCATGAAAAAAGAGCAGCTGAAGAGCTCACCTTGTGTGTTTTTATTAGAAAGGGCCACAGCATGAATTTCCTGGAATTCAAGTGTGGCCACTTTTGCCTCTCTGTCCAAAGCTTGTTTATACAATTTAAGGGAGGCTGGGCTAGCCCAAGCCCTGGATCAGAGACTGCGTCACATGGTGCAATCTGAATGTGTCCAGAGCAAAGAGCCAGCAGCCCAGAGCACAGCCAGTGGGCTGAATAAATGTCACCTGAAAGCAGCCTGGAAGACACACTCTGGGGGCTGAGTGTTCATTCACACAGGGGGAGAGGCTTGGGGGGCACTGGGCTTCTCTGCAGCAGGGGCAGAAGGGAGACATTGCCAGCATTTCAGGCCAGAATGCTGGGAGCTGGGATCTAGTGACTCAGGTGCTCCAGTTCACAAGAGCAAAGCTACTGAAAACAGTGGAGTGGGAAGGAATAACACGAACCAAGAAATGGCAATGAGCTACAGACCTTAGAACCAGAAAAGTTCTAAGCAGAAAAGCCTAATGTTGCAGATTCTAAAAGGATGTGAATAAAATACTTCAGTGCAACTAAGGACCAAAAGGAGATTGTGGCTGTAATTACTGTACTACCCATTTGCAGAGGCGATCAAGAAAAATCTGCCCAGATACAAGTGTTCCTCTTCACTAAATGTTTTCTGATCAATTCCCATAGTGTTACATTATTACCTTCCACATCTTAAATGAATCTTACCTCTGTAAGTGTATCATGAATACAACTGTAGAACTTAATTTCAGAATTACTACATCACCTATTCAATTTTTTTCAGTAGAGCATGAACTGCAAACATTTATGCTTTGGGGATCAAATACAATTGGCATAAAATATGTATCCAGTCTAGATATGAAGCAATCTAGAGGCAAAGCTGTATCAGGGGCCAAGTATATCCTCCCCCATTTCCCATGGGTTTGACTGCTCGGGCCCCAGGCTTTGCAGCTGTCCAGAACCAGAACTGCTTCTGAACCAGCACTGTAAGAAGTCTCACTGGTGGGACCTTCTTGTCTCTAGAGATGCTTTCAAGGGAGACTCTTGTCCTTGGTCTCTGCCCAAGCTATATGGCAGCTCTACCATGCCCAGTGTGTACCAGTGACCCAGACCTTGACTTGCTGTCTTGATCTCAGACTCGATTTACCATTTCAGTCTTGTACAGTGGTCTGGACTGTTGGATCCACCTGGTTACCCTCACCCCTAGTCAGTGAGGTCACTGCCTCTACCTGCCCTGCTGCCACACCTCTCTCCTTCCTTTGCTGGGCAGCCTGTGGTTGGACCAGATCTTCCAACTCTTGGGAGTTTGCTCCAGCAGGTCATCACCTCTGCTAAACAAAATCAAAGAAACACGTATTTTTAAACTAGTAACTACTTATTCTTGCTGGTTTTCCCACTGAACTTAAGAACATCAATGCCCCCTCACTGTGAGGAAGGGATTACATGTTTTGATCTAATCGCTTTTTGATTGCCTTCTGGGATGTAAAGCAAGTTCTTGAAGTTGTGCGCTCTGACATTTCCTTTCATGTCTCAAATAATTTACAAGCCCTTTTCTACATCACTGGTTTTCCAACATGCTTATAAAACATTATGAGCACAGCAGTATTCCTATTTCAGTATGTAATATGGAACAAATCATAGAGAGATCCTGATCTTGTCACATTTCTATTTCTATAAGTCCTGTTTGCCCTGCCTTATCATGATGGCACATTCAGATGCTTGTCTGCTAAGGTGCCCCATCCTACTCAGAGCAAACTGCTTCTGACAATACACTTACCCTTCCTCTTCTTTCTCAGCTCCCACCTCCTCCCTTGCCTTTTTTGTTCTGATGTCAAATTTGATGAAACCTCAGTTATGTGACAGTGTGGGTTTCTCTGCCCAATGAGAGCAGGGCACTTGTACTGTCCTTCTGTATGGAAAATTGTCAGAATAGCAGTGTTGCTTAGTAGCAGGTGGTGAAGCATTGACAAGTCTGGTTGGGAAAACAAGCCTTGTTATAAATCTGGTTTGTTGAAGAGATAAAGATGCACACAAGGACACTCTGATGAAGGTCAGAGAGCCCCTGCTGCTGCCTCAGTACATGGAGGTGGATCAAAGTGTTTATTCTACCTCTTTTGTGAACTTTAAACTTTGACCAAAAGTAACTGAGACACTCATAAAGCTCCATTAACATATTAACTGAGGCACCCCTCAGGATGCAGACGAAGGAGAACACAGGATGTGTAATGCATCTATGACCAAATAACGTGATTGTTCTATCCTACTGGGACAGGCCAAAAATTATTGTATAAAAGAGGGGCTTTAGGACAGAAAGGGTTGAAGGGGCAGAATATCTCTGCTTGCTCAAGGTCCGACTGTGTTTCTTCTCCCAAGGGGAAGCCTTTATGCGAGCTTTGCATCTCCAACTGCATTGGAGTGCAGCTGGGAATATTCATTTATGCATATATAGCTCTATTCCATCTTATTAATCTTTCTATAGCAACACATATTAACACTCTGTAATTGGTGCATTTATCACCCACAGTCCTGAACCTGCTTGCCTGATGCTTCAATTAAACACACTATTCATGAATCTGGAACATTCCCAGTCCTTACTGAATTGATTAGACCTACAGTAATGTTATAACAGTTTTTTTTCTGTAATTTTGCCAAGCATCAATGTGAATCCAACACACGTAGTTGTACAAAAAGGGTAAATGATATGTCCTGAGGCCAGACAAACATTAATACCCCATTCTTTCTATATTTTCTATTCTTTCTATAATTTCCAAAGTGTTTCCAGATGTATTTGTATAACCCGTGCAGAGATTGACCCAAATAACTTTGTGAGAATTAACTTAGACCTGCCAGTTCCAGAGTATCCACGGAAAAGTTATTCTGAATACAGCCCAATTCCACATCTTTTGACTCCCGAAATAGAAGAATGGGGATTTTACTGATGCCATGAGGTCAGAGGAGCACTGGAGAAGGCAACCAGCATACTGGGACACACACAGCTGTTGGACAGAACTGCTCACATAGGCTCTAGGGAGTTGACACACTGGAACTTAAGTCTGCAGCCCCAAAGTGCTGACCTTACGAAGCCTGTAAGACAATTCAGATTGCCGTGATATACCTAAATCACTAGCAGGTTGACACTTCAAGGCTTCAGCACAAAGTCTTCAAAAGCTCTAGGCAGGAGACTGCCAGAGTGTGTCCTCCCTTTCCTACCGACATTATGAACTTTTTACACAAGGATAACTGGCTTGTGTAGTGTGCTACACAAGAGATCTTGGGGTGGCTCTTAAGAGTTTCCTCTTCTTTGTGCCAGAGAAGATGGAAATGGTGCTGCTGCACTAGCCCCTCATCCATGGCATAGCAGAAAATTTACCTTAGCTACTAAATAGAGACAGGGCTAATAGAGCTATCTACACCCATTGCCCAATATGGCTTAGATTTTTGGTCTCAATCATAATGAAAAATAGGTTTAAATTTTTCTTTAAAATAAAGAAGCTCAGCTTCTTTTTATTATTTCCTTCAACCATCATCTTTCCACAATCCCTTCCACTTTATCAAAACACCCACACAATTACGCTTCGGACTGTTTATTTCTTAATATTTCTTTCAGCCTCTTTAAGCTACATTTCTGGATCAATGCCAGTACTAGCTGTCTATCTGAGGAAATTAATTTAAGTCATATCACATCTTGTCCTCCTGCTTTTAATTCTCTATCATGCTTTTCAAAAATATATATATTTTTTGTGACTGGTTTGAGAGTTCAGTGCTCTCTTAATTTAAATCTAGCTATTGTTCATCTTTCACTGGTCTTGATGCCTCAAATGACTACCTAGAAACAGAGACTAGACAGGAATGAAGGAACAGAGGAGGTATTTATTTGAAAGGCCTTCAGATGTACACTTTTGGGCTCTAGAGGGCCCTGCTTTAGTGGATCCCAAAATGGATGACAGTTCATGAGTTCTTCACCCTTTTATATAAGCATAAATTCACCAACCAGAATCCAGATAATGATGTAATTTTTCTAAGCTTGCCTCCCTCTCCCCAAGATGAAGGTCTACAGTTTTTTGGCCTAGGACGGTCTGGGTGTTTTTGGAGAGCAAGCTGGAGAGGTTTTGTTATGTCTATCTTAGCATGAGAGAACAGCACTTAACAAGCTACAGGAAACTTCAGAGTTACACTAGCAGTACAGGATTTGAAAAATATAAAAGTTAAAACCTAAGGCATCAGTCTTGTGGCTGCAGCTGTTCCTGCAACAGCCTTTAAGAGTTAAGCAAAAAAGAACAGACACTTATAATTGTAAAATTCACATTGAACATTATCCTAGTAGCCTCAGCCTAAAATCTCTTAGACTTGTCCTAAAAATCATGTTTTATGTGGTTGAAGTATTCTTAATTACTGTCAAAATTGTCTTGAGTCCCCAAATTGGGAAATGGCTGGATCCACTTTTGGCATGAAAGGCAAAGAAAATCAAGATTCCCTGCTCTTGCTCTGGCTAGCTGGCTGTGTAAGATGGCTCTAATAGTGGCAAGCATTTGTCCCAAGATCATTCTGGAGCTGACTGGCCAGCTTTACTCCCAGAAGAAGGCTCGGATCTTGTTCTCTGATGCAAGGAAGCTACTGCACTTTATCCTCACCTTTCGTGAAGGGGCAGAGCAGAGAGCAGCACATGGCCTGCATTAGTCCCAGCCCGGCTGCTGCTCTGGGCACCTCTCGTGCACAGCTCTGGCTCCTTCACTCCAGAGTTGTTGCTGTACTGCAGCACATTTGCAGCAGCCTCAGATATTGCTCCTGCTTCATCACAGTAAAGATTGAGCCAAGAAATGTAATTATTGATTTATATGTAAGATACCACTATGAGCAGGAAAACAAATTACTCTGTGCCTCTGTCAGCATTGGTCTTACTAAAATTGTTGCATGAGTTAATATTTTTACCTGCATCCTCTCAGAGATAACCAGGTCCTTTTCTAGTCCAAAAAAGGAGATAATTATTCTAGTTGGAAAAAAATCATCTTTAGTCTGTACTTGAAATTAGAGGGGGAAAGTGGAAAAAAAGGTATTATACAGAAGCAAAAAGCTTTTTTCCCTTTTTACTTAACGTCTCAGAGCCAGATATGTCTCATTTCCATGTCATTTACTCATATAATAATTTCACAGGAACTGGATTTTGGAGTGGAAAGACTATTTGTGAGGAACAGGGAAAGGATGCTTGCCTGTGTTAATAGCAATCATCCTCAAGCTTTATCTTTCCAAGGGAGGTAGAGGCTATTAGCGACAAGTGTTTACTCCACCTACAAGTAAGAAGCAGCAAGGGCCATACCTCCTGCCCTTTTAGACACCATTGTTCTCCCACATTGTGCTACCAGGGCCTCACCTGCCTGTGCTGTTTTTAGCTTCTGCTATAGATGCTCTCAAAGGCACATTCATTCTCCTCAGCGCCATCCACTCATTTACTAAAAGCAAACCTCCTGCAAATCCTGCTCCTCAAAAGGCAAGTGAGTGCTCCAGAAGGGAATTTAGCTTCAACATTTACAGACAGCAAAGGGTCCTTGAGCAGCAAGGGGATAATTAATTGCCATCTAATCCTGCCTGTCCTCAGCCTCCAATCTCCTTCTTGCTGCCTGTGCTTAGGGCTTCAGGGAAGGGCCTGAAGGAAACCTGGACAAATGGAAATTCCCAGTTGACACTTTATTTCTTTATATCTTTTCCCCTTAGTATTTAGGAATAACAGGCTATGAATATATTGGCACATAGGTTAATACCGTAAGGAATCGTCTGTATTTGATTCTGTCTCTGTGTTTGATGCATCACTTTTTTAAGCTTTAGCTTTGTTAACCACACAGGTCTTCTGTTAAGTTTCCTTTAAGGCAGAAATAGCATAACAGTAATATTGCATACAGTTAAATTCTCAGTACAGGAAACTGTATCAAAAAATACGATCCCCTAATTTTAACTCAGTCTCCCTTGGGTTGAGACTGAGAAATTTGAGCTGAAGTGCATCATTCAAAGTTACAAGAAAGTGAAAACAATTGTATGAAAGATTGCATAGTTGATTATTTTTTTAGCACAGACTAGACCATAAACATTTTGCACATTAGTGGGCACTTACACACAGTACCAAAAATTACCAGTTAAGAGCAACAACCTACCCAGCCTATCCTTTGAAACAGAGCAAACGCCCCAGAGGCATCAAGTACTGTAAAGCCCCGAAGCTCTTTCAGTAGGGGATCTACTGTTCCTTTATTCTTCTCCAGATCTTTCTCTTCTCATGGATGCATCTAAGGTTTTATCCCACCTGAACTTCAATGATGCTTTCAACACTATAATTTCACCAGTAACAATTCCAGTGGGTGAGCATTCCTGGAGTAAATATGCCAAGTGGCTTCTGTGTGAACTTGTGTGATTGCTCTGCCTCAGATCTGCCAGGTGAACCACATTAAAAAGACTTGAAAGTGTGTCCTTTGAGCTGTGGCGTCTCTCCCATATCCCTGAAGTCTACAAGCACCTCAGAGGCAGATTTTTTACTAAGCAAGCGAGAGAGCACCCAGAGAAGAGTATATGGGAACTCACTTCCATGACCTCTGTAGCATGGTTATGGGATGACTTTCTGTGGAGACAGACTCCCCATTTAGACCAGAGTTTTTTGCCCCTCTCCATACTTCCTTCAGCCTTGACTCCCTTTCTGCCCACTTTGCCTGCCAGTTCATTCTGCTGGTACAGAACAGGAGCCATGGTCCCTTCTGCCTTGCTGCCACAAGGACCAGCATGATCAAAACTCAACAGCTGGGGAGGAGGCAAGCAGGCAGTTTTCTCCCTGGCGCCCACTGACATCACTTTCTCATAGGTATATAACATGCAATATTCCCATGTTGAAGCACAGGCAAGTTAAAAATAGTTTCTCTCACAGGGACACTACTTCATACTCATAGTGGCATTCTCCATTTTCACAGTCACATACCACAAGAATGAAATATACAATGTACAACGATCAAAAATGTTTCAGACATCTTTGCACTCCCTTGCCATAAAGGATGGGAGGAAACCTACACGCTGGTGTAATCAGCCTCTACAGGTACAGCAAACTATGTAATACAGGTACAGCTGCTGGCCTAAGGAAGCTGTTCTGAAATGGCTTAAAATGAGATTTGTCAGGGTTTGGGGCCAGCTCTTGCCTTTGTTCTGAAGGATTAAGTGAATTATCTCTCTGAAAAGAATGTGAAATATTCCTTTCATATATGCATTCAAGAAGCTATTTTTTGCCTGTTTCACAAGAGCTGCCTTTGCGTTTCAATTTTCCAGTATCTTGCTCTTGTGTAAGCCATAATTTATAAAAATTCACATTTGTGTTGGGCAAGAAAGGGAAGAGGACCTTGAGAACCAAGGGCTGCATCCCTGAGAGCTGAAAGTACTTGGCTGATGGTTTGCAAGAGATGGCTCTCCTTAAACACTACATTTCCTGCCCTAAGGGTATAAAAAATTATTTAAGGCATTAGAACAAGGTGTTAAATATAGCACTGATGCTCTTCTATTTAAGAACCATCTTTCCTTCCAAAATGGTGACCTCCTGCCCAAGAATTCAGCATAGGACTGCTCTTCAGTGCAAGTTTAGGATTTACCAACCCATCCCCTGTTTCCCTTGGGAGAGAGCTCCACATTGTGGGAAGAACATGCACGGGAGCAACAAAAACAAGGGATGCTGAGAAGAGAAAGTGTTACCCAAAATTTGCTCTGCAGTTTCACTAATCAGTTTTTCACAGTAAGAATGTCAGGCAAAATTCAAATCTTTCTTTTTTCAAAGGGCATAGACTTATGATAACAATATTGTTTTATCCTAATCTTCCCAAGCATGGCAGATGCAGCACAGAAATGGGGAAATAGAGAGCCATCCAAGTCCAACCAACTATTTAAATACAGACCCAGCTAAGCTGATGGTAAGTTTAGATGTCTTGGAATCACAGGCACGGATGGCATCCAGAAACAGCTAAATCTGAAGCTAGTAAATGTGTTCATCTTGCTAAAGCAATTATTTACTTAGAAAGAGCATGTATTAGAATTTTCTATGCTGTCGTTTCATACCTGTTTAGTTTCTCAAACCATTTTAGACTTTAAAATTTAAACTGCATGCTTACCTCTATTATTTTAAGAAAAGTTAATTAAGGAGGTAGTGCCTATTAGTTATCTAAAATGCAGGATATGAGAATTAGAATGCCATGACCTTTAAAAATGAATTTGCTTAGTATCATAAAATTTTATTTGTATGCCATGATTGGGTGACATTTTGTTGTGCCAATTTTGTACCTGGCAAAAACTTCAATTAAAAAAAAATTCTTCCACTCTATTGGTGACAGTGATCAGCCTATTCTCTGTAACAATTTTTTCTTATTAGGCCGAATTCTGCCCCTCCCTTGGGTGGCATGCAATTTTTATTGTCAGAATTATCCCCATTCACTCCAATTGCTAATCGACATATTTTCTTGCTGGTTTTGAGTCTTGCTTCTTTACAGTTGCCAATCTAATAACCTTTTTCCTGCTCACACTATTTTCCTTTCCTCACCATTGGCAAGACAGACATCATCTTTTTCGCTATCCTTCAGTCTTTCATGTTTATTCTCCATCGAAATTTAGCAAGCAATAACTCTCCTTCATTCCCACTCTGACACTGCAGCTTGTGTTCATCTCCTTGTCCCTTCACTGCATGTTTAGATGCTGATAAACACATGCTGAGGCAGCATCTTACAAATAAGATGAAGTTTTAATCACAGAAAAAGCTTATACAAATAAGGTTTGCCTCTCTGGCTGCTTAAACCGGAAATTCATGTTTTCTCCCAAAACTCTTAAAGGATGAGAGCTTTAAAGCTACCCATAGATCAGCTGACTTTCACAGCTATTCAGTAGCTGAGTACTATAGACCAGCAATGAACTACAAAAAGATGGAGACCCCATATTTTCCACCCTGGGCAATGGAGTGGTGGAGTTTCCACCAACACAGTGGCCTTTCTCACCCCTTCTTTCTATCTGCATCCTGTCTCTGGGATGAAGAGTGAAGGTGGGTGACACCTGCCTTTGTGGACTCCTCTTCTTGGGCGTTAGTAAGGTAGGACACGGCAGAGATTCTCCAGGGGTCCAGGAATGTTCCTTTCTGGTGCAGCAATCACCACTGCTGAGCAACTGGTATCCATTGAATGGGACCCTGGGCAGGCAGTAAAGATTAGCTGCATCTGACTAGTAAATTCCTTTATCCTGAGGCCTTGCACCAGGAGATGCCAATCCGTGATGATACCAGTAAGAAAGCCACTGAGACTCTGCAAAGTGTCGTATAAAATCTAACACTGTAATAGAGAGACAATAGTATAGATAATCTTTTGTCCCTTTAGATGGTGAAAATCCTGTCATACAGCATCAAGCGGGCCTCTGACCCACACACAGCTCACTGCACAGTCCCTGTCCATGAAGGTTACACCATTCTGATCATTCAGCCTATTATGGGATTTCCTTATAAGAAAATAACTATATTCATCATTTCTACTGTCAAGCGGAAAGGATGCTCACATGAGAACTTCTTGCTGCACTGCTAGATAAGAGCAAGGACAAAGAGGTGTTGTAATCACCAGCACTGAGTGGGAGTTGTTGCAGGGAGCTGGCCAAGGTTGCCCAGCAGCCAGGGGGTATGTGCCACACAGCACAAGCCTGAAGGCCAACCTGCACATGCAACAAAGCACAGACCTGGTTCTGTTCAGGTTCACTCTTACGTGGATCACTAATTCCTCTCTGTACAGTGGTCTGCTGGTTAGTACCTCTACACCTGGGCCAACTCTAGCTGAAGGGTTCAAGGAGCTGGGGGACAAAGATGTCTTTGGGTGCAGGGGATGTAAAGGAAACCTGGCAGGCTGTGCTGTCTGCCTCTGCACACTGAACACAGCTTCCTGCAGGCTTTGGAGGTCAGCCAGGAGCAGCAGGGGGAAACATGGGGGCAAGCTCCTACACACAGCCTGGGAGCCAAGGGTAAGCTGTTGGGGACAGCCAGGCTGGGCAGCAGGCTCCACGGCACTCTGGAAGAGCTGCACTAACTGCCGGGGAGCAGCAGCTGCAGAGCTGCTCTAAAAGGGAAGGCAAGCCAGGAGCCAAGGGTGACCACAGTGCAGGCAGTGCTTTCTCCAACAGGGCACAGTCCCTGAGCTGGGCAAGCAGGGCACAGTGGTGACTGGCAAAGGCAAGGTGACAAATCTCAGTCTTGGAGATACAAACAGTTCAGGCATGTCAGCTGGTAAAGAGAATAACAGCCACGTCCATCTGGACCCCTAAGTCATCTGACATCTTTCAACTTCTCCAAGAAAAGGAAGATCTCTGCCTCATAGTAGTCTCCTTCCTGACTCCTTCACTTCTTGTACAGGTTCAGTGATTCATAGGTTTATGATGCAATATTGCTATATCAGCATATACTTTCACTAGAGGGACAAATTAAAATTGCATGGGAAGGCTAAATTTGAGCATTTCTTGTCTGAAACACCATTTTAAACATAACGTATATTTAACCTATGTGGGCCATCTGAACTGTCCAGACTTCTAAACTAACTGACTATAAAAAGACACACGCTACTGTTAAGTTGCTGATTCACTTTGTAAGTATTTCTTATACTGAAGAAAAATAGTTTCACAGCAAGTACTTTGTTCAATTAATTCTAGCATATAGGTATGGGGTCAAAGATAATGATTACTGTTACATTAAAGTTCAACAGGGAGCCCCGGTGGTGTAGTGGTTAAGGATACGGCACAGTAATTGCCGGGGCCCGGGTTCGATTCCCGGTCGGATACTCCCCAGGCAGGCAGAGCTCGTTAGCCCGCAGGGGGCAATCTGCCTACGTCCTGAGGAGGAACTCACTGCCACTGTCCAGAATCGCTTTGGCCCGGCAGATTAACCTCGGGATTAAAGGGTGGGCTCAGATCTGCGCGCCCTGTGTCTCACCTAAAAAATCCAGTGCGCAGGCTGGGAGGTCTGAAAGGAAAAAGAGGCCTTCCCCGGATCTTCGTTCGCGAAGGCTGGCCAGCAAAGTTCAATAAAAGAACTCCCATTTCTTCTACATTTCACTGTAGGAAACCTATTGCAGTAATATTTAAGTGTCTGACTAGAAAGGATAGAGGAAAGCACAGAATTTTGCCCTTTCAAAAACATTAGTCATTGGAACACAGGTAAGCAACAAAGAATACTTAGAGGAGTAGAATAGAAGAGTTTGAAGTTTGAAAAATAATCCTAGAACAAAATTCCACTTAAAAGACAGCAGAGAGTGAGCTCTGAAAGCTCAGACAAGGAGAGGGACTCTGTCAAAATTTGAATAACAAGCGAAGACCAGCAGCCAAAATTACAGTTTTCCAAGCTGTTGGGTTTTGTACGATTGATGCGGATTGTAGCTCTTGTCATGTGATGGCAGGAGATAGACCTAAGGCTCCCTCTGTTGGAAGGAGCACCGCCGAGCACTACCCCAAAGGCCAGTGGGAGCTTAACAATAGCAGTGCTCTGTAATATTTGCACCCAAGTCACTGCTAGGCAAGTCTGACAGGCTGGACAGCTGCCAGGAGGGGACAGAGAAAGTGGGGGGATGACACCTGTAATTTCGTCTGAGAGAACATCTGTTCTCCCAGGCTCCCAGACAGGTACTAGCACAACTCGGCCCCTGTAGAGATACCTCCTGTGACAAAGGAGAACCGCTGTCACATATGCACACAGTGGCATTTGGGCATTCAAATGTTGTCATGCTATTTTGGAATGCAGAGAAGTGCCACTTCCTCCTCTGCAGTGTGGGAGAAGACGCACCGAGCCAGCAGTCCTCAGATTGCTTTTCTACATCCCCCTCACCATAACTGTTCTGGATTTTGGATGCTCTTCCCACACAACAATTGCTTTTGGTTTGGATGGATGCTGGGTGCATGCTGGCTGGAGCATAGCAGGGAAGATGGCAAGCAGAGGGTAGAGGGAGAAGGGGACAAAGTAGCTCCTGACAGCCAGGCTGAGAAAGAACTCAGGAGAAGGCTGTAACTGCTGCAAGCCACAGAGCAAAACCTGTACCCCTGAGCAGGACAAGGAGACAATGAAAGCTTTTCCCTGCAACTCTCAAAATCCACAGATTGGCTCAGCCACACTTTTTGGTGCAGCCTGTCTCTCACCCAGAGGGAACCTTTTAAGCACTCTGCTCCCAGGCCATTTTCTTGCTTTCCTCCCTCCCCTGCTCATCTCTCAGCAGCTCTCCAGGGACAGGCCATCTTCCCTCACTAGGAGATGTATTCCCCAGACCCCTAAAGGAGCATCCATGATCAGTTTGAGAATAGCTGTGCTAAAATGCCTTGTCCTCTCAAAAATCATAAACAGTAGCCCACAGCCCAGCATCCAATTAATTAATTAAGATGTGCAGCTTTACTGAAGAAAATTGTTGTCAGGCAGTGAGAAAACCAGGCAGGATAAGAAAAGCACACCTAAAACAAAACACATACAGAAAAGAAAAAAAAAGTGGAAGTGTTGACTCATTTGTTTATTAACTCAAGGCCTCAAGAGAACAGCGCTGATGTGAAAGTTAGAAAACTGAGGAAAAAACCTCAGAAGGCAGGTAGAAGACAACAGCTCATCAAGACAGAGGATTATCCTGCACCAAGAAGCAACAAAGACTGATGTTTTCCCACATGACTGACAATGGTGTGGCCAAGAAGAACATGTTGCCCTGGGGTGTTGAGGCTTGCATGCCAGACATTTTAGGCCTAGGTTAGGTTAGGCCTAGCTCCCTTCTGTGTGCATTCACCAAGGAATAATTTCTGGGTACTCAAAACCTGTATACTCCTGCTTGCAATCCTCTGTGCATGGAAAAAGATGCCCAAACATTAGTGAACCAGTGGAAAAGAAGGCTCACGATCCAGACGCTCAGGTGGCGGTTAAGTGTGCCACTTTCTTCTCACCACACTGCTGGTAGTAGGTCCACTCGCCCAAACTTAAATACTGAGAAGAGCTCAGTTCTGAATCTCAGAGCCTAACTGTAATGCATTCATTTCACAGTTCAGATCAGCAAGTGTTCAGACGCATTTGCTTTAAGCACTACTGCAAATAGCAGGTTGTTTTCTTACTTACTAGAAAAAAAAATTTCCATCCACTTTCTCTCAGCACTTCAGCATGGGGGTCATTTCCTCAAGCCACTGTGGGGTGGTAGCCCACCTTCCAGCAGCAAGGTAAGATATGGCTTTGATTCTGCTACTGTTGTTTTTCTCATTCAGATCAGTTGATGGCTTTTTGCTTTTTGAGGAAATTCTAACAGCCATGGCCAAAAGCCTTCCCTGCTCTAACCTGGCAGATGTTTCTGCACCTGTCATCCTCCCTGAGTTTAACAGAAGATGTTAAAAGAGGGGGAGGGGAAGAACAAAACAAACAGACAAACCATGATTTATTTAAGGTCCCAAAGAGGGAAGACTCCCAAATATTAATTTTGGGGGTTGGCAAAACTGAAGTCAGCCAAATAGAGTCCAAAAGAAACATTAAGGTAGAGAATTATTCTGTTTCAGCTACTGTCTAAATCACAGACAGGAAGGAGCTTCAGGCGCTCCTGTTGTTCTATTGCTGAAGTAGCAATTATCTTATCTCCCTTTCACAGTGCTATTATGCAGGCAGTCTCATTTGAAGGAAAGATGTCCTGAAATAAAAGATTTAAAAATACTCTTTTGTTCACAGGTTCCTTTAAAAAAGTGTTGGTTTTTTCTGTTTCCTTTTTTAAGTGACATTTATTTGACAAAGGAACCTCATAATTTCATTGAATTTAAGATTAGACCATTAAACCTGAGACACTATTATTTCTTACAGTCGTCCATGACACTCTACCACAAAATCTCATTTCAGCAGTGCTTATCATTAAAATCATAATTAAAATACTCTTTATCAGTAAAACTAGAGACAGTATGATGTACATCAAAGACCACCTTATCTCTCTGCAGTCTATTCATAGGAAGACTTGCCCTGAAGGTTGATGCTGCCTGCAATACTTGCTGGACATCTCACATAGCCAGTAAATATTTCTAGGCACTTCAAAGTCAGTGACAGCTAAGCACAGGGACTCCTGTTCTCCAAGCTCATTCTGACAGTTTAGCACCTAATACCTTTTGTGCAAAAGTCAGTTGCTGTCAGGGTGCCAGTAATCACAATCTCCATATAGCCTGGATAAATAGAACACTGTGACAACTATCAGAAGAACTGTGAGAGGGACCAAACCCTTTGGAGTAAGTATTTGAGGAAAAAACATTATCAAATGAATCCTTAAGATGGATGTATGTCAAAGAGACCCTAAAATACATAAGTAGAATAGCTGAAATAAGAAGCAACTCAGCAATTCAGTTGTCCCACATGCCTTGTACCTCATGTGCTAAGGACAAGAAACATGACTTCCAATTTTACCTAAGTAGTCAGCATTCCTGTCAGCTGCTTTGCGTGAAGTCAGACCAAACTGAACCCAAACATTTTAGTCATCACTGAAACACTACTCGTGTTAGGATCCATGGTGTACAACAAGGCATTAATATTGACCTATCACAGGTCCTTTAACTACTGTGAAAAATTACTTTTCCTCATAGACATTGACAGGATTTAGAGAAGATAAATAAGTTTCCCTAGAAGGTGACAATACCATTCTGATATTGCCTAAGATCTTAATGTCACATTCAATACAAATAAATATAGCCTTGTCTTATTAAAAGGTGCAGATCAGCATGTGCAATGATTGTGGCACAACACTGAACATCTGCTGAGCAGTGAGATTAACCTCATGCCAAATGGTTTCCTTCCAGCATAGGTCAATAACTACAACAGCTGCCTTTCATTACAGCTCTAAAACTGGAAGTTTTAAATATCAAACTCTGTTTTAAATATTAAATACTTTCCCGGTTTATGCTGGGATAGAATTATTGTCTTTCAAGTAGCTGGTATAGTGCTGTATTTTGAATTAATGTGAGAATAATGTTGATAACACACAGGTTTTTTAGTTCTTGCTAAGTAGTGTTGATACTAAGTTAAGGAATTTTCAGCATCTCAGGCACTGATAGTAAGAAGGCTGAAGTGGCACAATAAGTTATGTGGGAATACAGCTGAGACAGCTGCCTAAACTGGCCAGAGGGACACCCCAAACCATAGGGCAACATGCTCAGCATATAAACTGCTAGGGAGAGCTGGCCCAGGGTCACTGCTTGGAAAGTGACTGGACATCGGCCAACAAGGGGTGAGCAGTTGTATTGTGCAACACCTCTTCTAGATAATTATTATCATCATCATTACCATAATTACCATTGTCATTGTCATCATCATCATTTTATTCCTTTTCTGTCCCATTAAACTGTTTTTATCTCAACCCATGAGTTTTCTCACTTTTACTCTTCTGATTCTCTTTCCCACCCTGACAGTGGTGGCTATGTGGTTCTTCGTTGCTGGATGGAGTTAAACCACAACAAATATTAAACACTGAAGTAGTAGTCTGCAGCTGCCCTGACCTGTAGCAGATCATAGAAATCCTCCTTCCGTCTGGTAGACTCTTCCTAGAAACAGTTTGAATCAGCCTATAATTTCTTCAGCTAGAGCTCTGTTTAAGGGCATTAGCTGGGAATCCCAGCATTGTTTCCCCAGAGCAGACAGACTGCTTCTTTGTGCTCTCAGATGCAACGGTGAGTGAGGTTGCAGATGTAGCTTTGCTGCTGGGAATGTACATATTTAGTAAATAGAACATATTACTATGGTGGCATACTGTAAACACCTGGAAATGAATAACAGGGTCCCAGGAGCACAATGGCTTTACAGTTTGTAAATGCATGGGCAGTTGAAAGAGAAGCTTCAAGAAGAAAGTAGTTAAATTTTCAAGGTATCCTATTGTTTGGTTTGAAGAAAAAAAATTCCAGTTCAGATACATTGCAATGCATTTTCATTTTTCCAACAGTATTGAACACTGAAACCCCATTCAAAAGCACCCACATAAAAATAAAATTTATCATGACATTCCAGCTTTGGAGTACAGGATGCACTCAAGGATGCACTCAAAGATTGATCTCTGAGCAGGCAGCTGACTGCAATATTCCCTGAGGTGTTTGCTACAAAAGATGTTTTGCTGAAGAACAATGTAGTAGAAAATCCATACATATACCGTTGGAACTACCCAGCAAGTCTGATGAGTGAGTTTACTTGATTAATAGGAGTGCCTCCAATGTTCCTCACTTGAGAGAATTTTATTTCTTTAAGACTCCAAGGTATACCCTAAAATGTAGTCTTCACTCATGGAATTCAGCAGCTGGCCAGCTTAAGAGGAAGAGACTTCCACCACAGGTGATTCAACGATTACGACACATTATTTAGGTATGCAGCTTATGAAGAAACAAAGATCACCGTGTTAAAGCTTATAAAAACATACAGACAACATCTGTAAGCCTGAAACATGGGCCAGAACTCCCTTCAGCTCAAACAGAAGATTAATATGCCTATTTAACAGACAAGATATAGGAAAAGCAGGCAAATTCTTCACATGAAAGATTGTAATAAAGCTGGGGGGGCTTTAAGATGATTGTGATGACCATGCCTTGGAAGCCCAGTTCTAAAGGTTCATGCTAAAATACTATGCTGGGCTTTTACCACACTGCTAATACAGGAGGAAATGGAGCTGGATATACATATACTATACTCATCACATTAAGATTGTGTATTTGACTTTTGGAAATCAGCATAGAAAAGAATGGTCAGAGTTCACAATTCATTTAGGTGAACTATAGCATCTGCTACAAGATCAACTGGGAAATCTCTGCTTTTTATCTGTGTTCCCTAGTCACAGAGGATTCTAGAAGTTTCTGCAGAGCAAATGTGAGTAGACATGATGTTAATTAACATGGATTCTCTGCAGCATGATCACGTACACACATCAGAACTAGCTGTCTAGCTTCTGCCTGCTGCATGAAGGATAGGTTCTCTCTGAAGAGATCTGTTTTCCTTGCAGAAAAGCTGAAAGGGTATGGTCTGTTTGCAGTTGCCTTGCCATATTTCATGTGTCAATAACCTAAAATCATTTTGCACCACCTCTTCAGCATGCTGAAGTTCTCCAAACCCCCAGAATTATGTGTGGCCACTGTCATTTAGTAAAGAAGTTGTTTTCCATGGGCAAAGGTGGCAGCAAGCCTCCATTAAATTCAGACCAGACTTCTAGATTAGCACATCACTAACAAGCTTCCTTGCATCGTCCCTTACACTGGACCCTTTGAAAAATGAAACCACTCTTCACTTTTCTGCTTAAGACTGCACTGAGTTGTGTTGATTTGCAGCCTGTTGTCCTGTCCTTGAAGAGAGATGGGGTATGCCAAGGGCTACCTTTCTTCTTGTAACCCACAGGACAGAGATGCCACAGAAGCTTGTGTGAGTTCAATATTGCAGATATGATATCAGGCAGCATTTCATTACAGCCCCGGACAATCAAATTCAGACATCAAGGCTGAGCTTAATTTTTAGTTTCAGCTTCACAGGAGTCAGTCTTGTGGCCACTGTCAACAGTGCAGTAGAACTCAGCAGTACAATTTCATTTCACAAAGATCACTCTATGCTTTGAAAGCCCAATTCTGGGTCCAAAGGCTCAATGAAGTCCTTTTTAATGGCATAGAAAGACGAAAAGCTGACAGGACCCATCTTTGCAGAGCAGCACCTTTCAGCAGGCTTCCATTTATTCTCCCATCCATAGATGTGGATGCCTAGAGAAAATCAAGGGCTGGACTACAACAAAGTTCAAGTCCCTTCCTTTCCAAAGCAGGACCACCCATACCAGTGATGTCCCACTTATACCAAAGCCACTTTTTATACTCCAAGCAACTGATCAAGACTCCCTAGAAAGGATTTTTAGGTCTTTTTCAGGCCTAGGTTCAGTGGACCATTACACAAGTCTTCACATATCTGCCCTTACTTTGGTCTTTGGTCCTCAAGAGCTGGAAAAGTAGGATTGCTGCTGTCTTCTTGCTGTTTAGTTTGCAGTCTCAGTTCCTACTGCTTCAGTTGCTGGCACAGTGCATCTTTATAGTGCTTCTGCCAAGGAGATTTACTGCTGTTGCTTCAGGGTCTGATAGAGCTGTTGGTAAACTTCCACCCTGCTCTCCCAGCTATTTTATTAGGAGTTTCAGATTATCTTCTGGGCTCGGTTACTGTATTTCCATTCTATGCCAGATAGAGAATTATCTGATTTTCCTCTAGCCTTAATAAAACAGCCTGATAAACAACAGCTTTAATTTAAAAAAAAATATTTTTCATACATAAACCAAACATAACAAAGGAATCAAAGACATTACAGAGGAAGCAATACATTCCTTTAGATCAGGCACAATCGTTTTTCTTCTGCCTAAAATCAGGGAAAAAAGATCCTAATCAGAAAAAGTCCATTGCCCCTGCAAAAAAATGGTGTAATCTCTACCAACTTTGCTCACTCACTTCTAACTCCAACCTACCTCAATCATTCAACCCTTCCTTTGGACAGGAGACCTACAAAAGTCTAATAAATACTCCTCCTCCTACCTCTTGGGTCACCTTAAACACCCATGATAATGGAGGGGAGCGGAGATTTTTTGGAGGAAATGCCACATAAATCTGAGGTTCCTCCTATGCAATTTGTGTGTTCACGAGACATCAGGCTAATACAATGTCAGTAATACTGAGCATTCCTGGGTCACAGCCAAACTAACCCAAAGCCTCTTATTTTGCAATACATGATGACACAGCTTGGGCAGGAGAAATGATGTTACCACAATGAAACTCAGTCCCAGAAGACTAGATGGACCTAAGGAGTTTATATGTGGTATATATGTAATAGTTTTAGAAAGGTCATCTAATTTCCATTCAATTAATGATAACAGCTCTTTCTGTTGAGGTACTTTTATGTCTTGGTCAAAATTGTTTGTAAACTTAATAATGCAGATATCAGGTGAATTCAGGCTCTGTTTTTCAATATATTTGCACATTTAATATTTATCAGCTCTTGCTTATTATTTTAGTCTATGACTAATCCTTAGGAACACTACACCTATTATATGGCAAGTGCAAGAGTAACTAACTGAATGAGGCAGATTAAGTATATTTAGAATTACCTATCCAAATACACATTTTGAAAAGGCATATACAAGATTTCTAAGTAGGATATTAAAATGTCATGGCTGGAATGAAATAAGCTGTTTTCTTCAGATCTCTGGTACCTGTTTTTGTCTTGGTTCAACCATACCAGAGAGAGATTTTGAGTATAAAAATTTGCCAGGTTGGAGCTGTGTTTAGAAATTTGCCTGATAATAAGATGCAAAGGTTGTTAAATATATATCATATTTCCACTGTGCAAGCATAAATTATTTCCTGTAACAAAATTTTCTGTACATGTTACTAGGCTGTATATAGATCAGAAATGGGTATTTATAATTAGCCTGCATTTGTCTTCACCTCTATCTCTGTTTCCAAGCGTTGCTATGGATAACTGTTCTTCCACCTCCTGTGTACTCATTTTCCAGGTCTTGTGAGTCTCACAAGGATGAATTCTCTCTTCCATCACATTCAGTATTGATACAATTGCCTGATGAAACAACCTAGGTGAAAATATGGGCACCACTGCAGTATAACATATCTTGCCATTAAACCTTAAAAAAATCATATCACAGTGTTCCTGTGCCTTCCTAGAACAGCTGCCTCAACCAGTGTAGGCAAACAAAGAAATATGCAGACAAGCGAAATATTTCCAGGACTTTGACTCTTCTCTAAACTCATATTTCCTGGGAATGCTAAAATATATACTAAGAATCATGCCCAATTGTTAAAAATTGCAAAAATGTCCACTTTCATTTATATTAAGCCAAGATACCACAACTCATTTCCTTAGACGGATGTTGCCAAAGGAATCCATTATGGATTGATTTATTTCAACATATATCTGGAAACCGGAAGAACCGCAGTGAGATACCTGCTACAAAATATTTGTGCTGAGCAAGGAAGATTACTTTCAGCTCAGCACATCATCTTTGAGAGACTGAGTTCTCTCAAAAAGAGATCTGTGGCCCTGTGATGGCCCAGCTATATTGCTACCAGAGGGATCTCCAGCCCTTCTCTGCAATGGCAGGATGGCTTGTGTTCTGCCCTCCCAGAACGAGGAAGATGCTGAATGATAGCTGAGAGAGGAGGTTCATAAATTTGAGCATCTGACTTTGCCCTGTGCTATTAGAAGAGAGTGAACTTTTACCTGGACATAAATGTAGATTCTGGGATTTACTGCGGGAGTGATTATGGATCCCACAGTTTTCCGGCAATGTCCATGACTCCTGGCAGAGGCCAAGCTTTCCCAGCGTGTAGCCCCACAGTGCCTTGCTGATTGTCCAGCTCTGCCCCTCACATGGACCTGGCCGGTGGCAGGGGGGATGGAGCCGCAGCTCCAGGTCTCGGTTGGGGCTGTAATGGCAGCCTTGACCCCGCCTGGCCCTGCCGTCCAACTCCCCACGCTTTCGGGCGCACTGGGGAGCCGACATGAATTTTAGAAACCCCAGGGGAAAGCGAGAGCGCTGCAAAGCAGCGCTGCTCCCACACCAGAAACACCGGCCCAGCGGGACTCGTCTGTCCTGCAGACCACATCCCTCTGCACGTCTTCTCGCATCCCTCTGTCTTTCCGCATCCTTTTGCCCCGCTGTCATCCCCCTCTCCTTCCACATCCCTGTGCACATTTCTCCACATCCCCCTGGTCTCCGCATCCCCCTGCGCGTCGTCCCGCACCCTCTGCCCATGGACGCTCGCAGCTCCGAGCTTCTGCTCGGCGTCTCCGCACGCCGGGGATCCCCGACAGCAGCGGCAGCGGGGCCGCCTCGCCGGGCGCGGAGCAGGGCGGCTCAGAGCCGAGATGTCAGAGCGGCCGTCGGGGCGGAGAAGCCATGCTATGATGTCACCCTGCTGCCGTCCCCGCGCGGGACGGGCGCCAGGAG
>VZRF01011026.1:373145-485252 GCA_013396875.1 Vireo altiloquus
CCGCTCCCTCCCTCCCGCGCCCCGCAGCCCTTCCCCGCGCTGCGGCGGCGGCCGGCCCGGAGCGGGGGGCAGGAGGCGGGGGGCTGCCGAGGCACCTGGCCCGCCCCGAGGGGCGAGGAGGACGGGCACCCCGGCTCCTGTCAGAGCCCGTGTCGGGGGAGTGGCCGTGTCGCCTGCAGCGGTGGGACACCTTCCCGCTGTCCGGACCGGGGGAGCCGGCTTCAGTTTGTCACCTTAAGCGGGGTTGACATCCGAGGTCCATGGCTGGGTCGAGGCGCAAGGAGGGTGATAAATGAGCGGAAAGGCAGGATGTACTAGCGGCGGAGAGCAGCGAGGGGTTGCTAACATGCGCATCAGCAACAGCTTCCCGATGTATGGGCAGCGCGCTGGTCTGTCACGCTGTAATACAGCACCGGGGACCTGTGTGCTGTATGCACTCCTGTCCATACACAGGCTCCTCTTTTCCGTGTACTTGTGCGACTTTACTACCAGTTTCTGTGGCTTAGCTAGTTTTTTGCACTGAACAGCACCAGCACATCTTGTCGCTTGTTTATTCCAGCTCTTCCACGGACACACACAAGTTATAGCCGTCACATAGTGATTTCCGCTTTTTGAGAAGAGACAGATCAGTAACATGAAATAATTTATTTCTTATATTTTTCATACTGAAATCCCATGCCTCGTTATTATTTCCTGAGGTGAACATATTCAGGAACTGACTATGCTGTTTAGACAGTTTAGCCAAAACAAAGCTGTAAATTCACAAGTGTGAGGAGCTTCTGTATTTTATTTTGAAATTGGAGCTCCCCAAAGTATGCAGCTGAACAGCTTTTGCTACTTGCATCTTCATGCTTTGAATATAGGAAAATGCAATTTTTAAAAATTTTACTTATTTGTTTTTAGTATCATGCTTTTATGTAAGGGGAATATTGTAAGCACAAATTGCATAAGGTCTTTGAATTGAATTACTGTGGTCCATAGCCATTTGTTTTTGTAGGTGTCTTTGTATGAGCATGTGTCCATAGGTTCTAGGAACTCTTGCTTAAGAAAAAACCTTTTTTGTGACCAGGACAAAGTATTTTCTCCATATACTTTGCACGTGTGTAAATATGTACACATACAAATAATATACAAATAAATATATGTGTATATATATTTGTACTTGCCTTTCCTATGCCTGCTGCATTTAGCACTTTCAGGGTGAATGCAAGCGTGGAACTATGTTACTACAACCTAGCAGCCGGATCTAAAAAGTTTGTTTTGCTTTTTCTGCAATGACCTTACAGTTAAGGGCATCAGACAAACTTTTGTTTTGCAAGCATAGGTTCCCTTTCCGTTCAAGATGACTGTAACCCATTTTGATTGTCCACAGAGAGATCATGTTTGCATCATAAATACAAATCTTTTTTTTTGTAAGGGAAACAATGAGAAAACATAGGAGAAAGAAATAATTTTGCATCCCAAGGCAGCTGGAGGAAGTTTACATTTTGAGTCTACTTACTCCTGAAGAGCTTTCAGTGGAACACTGGGTTTAGTGAGTGATGGGTGTGTGTGCCTGCTTTCTCAGTGCTAGCAGCTGTAAAACTTCCTGTTTTGAAGATATTACCGGTGTTTGTGCATCTTGCTGAGCATTTTGTAATACTTTCTATTAGCATGCTCATTGAGGCATCCAGGAAAATACCCCAGGTCCTCTCTGTTTTGTGTTATGAAGCACTGGGGTTGAATCCAGCAGTTGGAGCTGTGAGTCCAAGATGGCCAGTGTCAGATGATGTCTTTTTTCCATTGTCTTCAGCAGGTGTTGTATAATTAACAAGGAGGCACTTCAAGTCTCTTCTGTCTTCTCTCTTGAATCAATAATAGAGTATTGATGTAATTAGCAATCCTTGTCTAGTTAGAAACAGCAGTGAGTGACAAATATTTTGCAAAGTTACCTTACTTGAGTCAATATTTTCTATAATTTCTGCCCCCAACAGTGTTTTTATTTTGTATGCAATAACAAAAGTCTAAAAAATTACTCCACCCACTCTAAAGCTGGCCATTTTCATTAGTCATTTTTCATCTCTTTTCAATTGTATAGTGTGATTTCCAAGTGCTCAATACTTTATATGTCTCCAGAGTTAGTGATGACAGTGTTTTTCTTCCATTTGGGATTTCAGAGTAGGTACAATATTGCCCACTGCTCCAGCAGCTTTTGAGAGGGTATCTTCCCAAATGAATGCAGAGCTGTATTGCTAGAAAGAGGAGCAAAACATAGGAGCACAACTTGATGCCAAGTTTGTGCTCAGGGAAGGCCATGCTTTGGTTTAGGAAGTGATCATGAGCCTTGATATTCTACAGAAGCAGAATTTATGTGGTGCACAGGCTCCCCTTGTGCCCATCCCAAGGCAAAATCTTATAATCTGACAGTGAAAATAATCATCCTCCACCTTGGGAGGTACTAAGGACAATACAGAGTTTTTACTCCTCTCTGAAGCGGGACACTATGTCAGGAATTCAGAGGCTTCACCTGTAGCACTTGACAATGCTTAAATGCAGGAGGATCAGGCAACACTATGGTCCTGCCAAACGTGTGTGCCAAAACAATTTCTTGGTACAATTTTTCTGATACAATTTCACCGAGATTGTATTAGCAGACTAACTGAGCAAAATCATGTTCTGTTTCCATAGGTTTCCAGTTCTCCTAGAAGTGGTTCTGATTTGTTTGTTTAAATATCACCCTCAGGAGCATTTGGTGATATTATAGATGCTTTTCTATACAGTACTGTATTAGTGTCACATAGGTACTTCAACTGGAAAGCAGAACTTCTGACTAACACATTGTCTTAAGAAGGTCTTACTTGAGCCAAATCCAAAATTGTTCTCTCTCTTTTTTTTTTACCTCACATTCAGTTGCCTTGAAGAATAGAGTTATGTTGAAGGTCCTTAATAACTGAGACTGTTGTTTCATAGTTCCAATATTCTAATACATTTTCCTTTACTTCCAGGTACTTCATACTTAACCGATATAGTATGGTGGTCGGGCACTATTGCAAGTAAGTATCTTAAAAGGTTTGATTTATTTATATTTTTTCTTTAAGAGAACTTTGCCTAGGTGGTGATACAAGACTTTAGGAAATCTGGGTTTCATCTTGAATCTCATGCTCACTTGTCATGAAATTCCCATCCCTAGAAATATTGCGCTTTAGTAAACTTCCTGTGGCTACCATGCCTGGTGGTGTTTGCAAAGGCAAAGAGCTGGTACAAGCATGAGTCAGACATCTTTCCACATCCAAACCATTTGGTGCTTGCAGCCCTTGGCAGTCTCGCACTGCTCTGCCTCTGGGTTCCTGCATGGTTTGTGTCTCTGCATTGCACTGGCCGGTTCAGTTTTTATTAAAAGTCAAAGCTGAATTTAAAATTGTCACTTTGCACAAAAGGTCTCATTGAGCACATGTTATGTTTTAGATCAGAATGCATTTAACCATCCTCAATTAAAAAAAAACCCGACTCTTTTGGTTTCTAGTTCAACAGATACAGTTTCAGTTTTGCTTTTAATCTACAAGATTAATACAAAGCCTTCTGTGGTGCTGATATGAGATCAGTGTAATTTTACCCTTAATATCTTTGTAAACTCTGCTAACACCAAGTTCATTCTCTGATGTGAATCTGGAGCATTCTCCTCTTACACATCAGCCCTAGTTCTACCCACAAGCTTACGATCATACCCCACATTTAGACTCTAATCCAGCCTTTTGTGAATGATTTGGAAAGTTCTGATGCCATTTGTGATAAATATATGAATCCAGTTGTGCCCCTGGTTTTGTGGCAGCAAGGTAAGTCTCTTGATTCTTGGTTTTGTTGTCTTAAAGCTGTGCAAAAGGAATGAAAAAGGGTAGATCCCATTGAAGGACAAAGTTCACAGGAAGTGCAGAAGCCGACAGAACTTCAGAAGAAAGTCGTCAGCTAATTTAACCTGAGTTTAAGTAGTTCTTTGTCAGCTTCCTCCCCCAACAGGATCACTACTGCCTAAGTAGAAATAAATCTATGCATCAGCCACTGTTGTTTATCGTTCCGGAGGCTTCCATCTGTAATCTCTGAGCAGAAGGAGTTAAAAAAAGGGAGGTTTTATTACAGGACTTATCTTAGTGAATCAGAGAAAACAATTTCATGCTTATAAGAGCTGACTGAATTGAATGAAGGCAAAACAGCTGAAGGGAATGGTATCAGTTGGCTTTTTTCCAGTAGCTAGATGCAGGTATTTAAAAACAAAACCTGAGTAGCTTTACTAAGGAGCTGAGCAAAAAGAGTTGCTTGTGGATATTATAGACTCAGAATGGCAGCACAGTCACAAACAGCAATAGCAAGGGTAAGGTAGGCACCTATGGGATGCAGAGAAAAGTGCTATTTGGGGAAAGGTGTTACGTGTGGAATTAGCAATATCCCCAGTTATCTGGGTGAAATTATAACAGCTGACATAATTTTCTCAAGCAGAGAATTTGGAGTTTGGACAACTAACAAAACCCACATAAACTCTATCAACTTGTTCTCATGATATTTGTTCAGATGGTGAATAAGTGTTTCTGTGTTGGCATGCTGACTCAGCATAATGCTGCCCAACCGTTTGGGATCCACTGGATTACTGAAGACTTCAAAGGAAGGGCTGCAGATTCTGCTAAGGGACTTTTCCTTACTCTGTAGTCAAAAGAGTGATTGCAGCATGTGTACAGGTATTTCAATGAGCATTAAACTAATTAATTGTCTAATTAATTAGTTTCAGTGCAGGTTTTGATAGCAGCACAGATGCGGCTGGTTTTTATTGTGAAAACATCTGCATTAGTGTTTTATTGCAGATGAGGAATACACTTGTGAAGCTAATCTCCTGTTTGTCACCACAGATTGAGCTGTATTTCACATTTCATAGCAGAGCTGGAGCTCCTGATCTGGTCTTTAAAATGAAACTAGGTTGGAAAATGAATTTTAGGAACATACCTAATGCATGTGAGCTGCAAATAGACTTTAAGTTAGCAGGAGCAGGCTGAAGTTAGTCTGAAATAAACTCCCTGACTTGCCTAGAATAGATACCTTTTGCCGTACAGGTCTGCTCCTGGTCTTGCTCTTGCTAGTAGAGACATGCCAGTGTGCATCAAGTTTTGTGTTGCAGTAACTTTGAGGGTACTGGTACTTGTTTATCAAATTTAAAGCTTGATGTGTCTTCAAGAACTGAAATCAGATCTTGACTTACAGCATTGATGTATCTGATGAGGAATTTCTGTTCCGAGAGGACAGGATAGGTTGGCAGCAAAGAATCTCAATCACTGAGATCCTTTTTTTAATTGGTGTTAACCAGTCCTGCTCTGTCATTTGCAGTGGTAAGGACTGTTACTATTGCTCCATGGTGGTATGGAAAACCTCCAGTAAATTTAGTTGCCTTACAATATGTTCCGTTTGACTGAAGCTTCAGAGACCTACTTTATGGATTGATGTTGGTGCCATCTGTTAGGAGTTCTTCCAACAGAAAGTTAAGACAACTGACCTCCAAAAAAAGCAACCCTTTGTTGGAGTCATTTGGAAATGTATGTAATCTGTAGAAATGCAGAGTGCCAGCTGTGCACCATTCTCTATCCAAGATCTGCCCCAATGCCTTCAGATGCCTTGAAGATAATGCCAGAGTTGCCACATATATCTCAAAACAACCTAAGGCTGATAACCAAGTTACTCTGTTCCCAGGGACAGAGAGACCACCACTGTCTCTTGTGCCTTGGAAATGCTGCTCATCAACTTCTCCAGCTCACTCCTGCACATAGAGAAAGCCTCAGTGAATTTAATTAGTATAATTTTGCCACACTCTGCAGTTTTGCAGGTTTGTTTGTCTTCTTCATATTTCCTGTAGGTTACACAGGTCTTCAGCTCTACTGATAATGTGAGCTAAATTGGTAAATTAATTAATGTTTGCACAGTGCTTTGCAGATGTAAAAAATTGGATGATAGTAATGATATTTGATAGTTGAGGGCAGTGCCAGCCTGAGCATAAAGACATCTTGGATTCTTGAAATGTTTTTAAATGCTGATAATGGCTTTTAACAGCAACTGGGAATTTGAGCTGTATGTAATTTGTGCTCAATCTCAAGCTTCTTGCCAGTTACCACAGACCCTGTAGCTATGCAAGTATGTTGACCTATTATAAACTTGCCAGCACTTGCAAAACCATCCAGCTTTATTTTTTAACCAAAAACTTGAACACAGGAACAATTATTGCAGCTGTGATGTGCAGTACTGTGGTATATCTTGGAATTTGTTTTTACTGAGGAAAGAAAAATAAGGTTGAGGCTGTTACTGTGGCTGTGGTTTCATTTTACAGTGGTCAGGTGTTACATAGTGTTGTGAAAATTTGATGTAGTGTGTTGAAGACCCGTTATGCATGTGCTTAGTATTTCATTAGACGATTCCTCAGCACTGTCTTTATTTTCCCTCCAAAAAGTAACACTGCTGTTAGGAACTATAATCAAGTACATTTGTTTTACATTAATGTACGTTCTGAAGATGAAACCATGGTTATATATACTTTTACCCCTCCTCATACAAATGTTTGAGTGTAATGCTGAGATATTGGACTATGATCCATGAATGTTTCTTATTCATATTTGTATTTATATTTAACTAAGAGAAGTTACAAATGAGATTATTTACTGTGCCCACTTGGATACGCTTGTGTGGGAAATCTAAATCCTGTATTAAGAAATAAAAAACTATAGAAAAATTCCAGCCATTTTGTTTAAGTGCATTAACAGAAAATTAACAGAACTAAGCAAATTTTAACATCTGTTTTCCAGTTAGTTCAGTCTTTCCCAGACAGTATTGGGCAAGTTTTGATTACTTATTTTTACAAAGGAGTTTAAAGGCTTTTTTCTGGTTCTCTTGACAGTGGCACTGGGTCAAATAGGGAATTTCTTGGCCTACACTGCAGTCCCAACTGTGCTAGTGACGCCCTTGGGAGCTCTTGGCGTTCCATTTGGGTAAGAGTTTGCTTTTCTTCTTCTTATCTGGATGTCATTACTACTTAATAAAATGTCAGATGGACTCAGTGCTCACTGGAGGTCCACTGAGGAATGTCAGGCTTCTGGCTGTTCATGATGTGTTATAATGTCACCTATCTCTGTTTTCCTCAGGAAAGCTGGGCTGGGAGGAGGAAGTGGTGAAGAAGGGTTTTCCTGAGTATCCTCTGCTTTAGCTATCGCTATGATTTGGAACAGATAAACTATTTTTTCCTCCCTTCTCTGTGGTTGTTCTGGACTCTTCTGCCTATTCCCTTATTCACAGTTCCCTTACTGTGTAGATCTTTCCTTTTGCCTTACAGTCTTTACCTTGCTATCCACAGCCCACATGTGTTTATTGAAGCTGATTTTCATTTCATTGGATTTGGCCTCTTTCCAAAGCAAGGGAGTTCCTTGCATATGCATGCCCCCAGCTTCTTAGAAGTTGTGTTTGTGGGAGGCACAGACAAGGCAGTGAGTTTAGGGAGTTTAATATGCAACTAATGTTTTGTGAATAGATGAACTACAGTTGTGGAACTACTGCAGTGGAAAAGCACAATTCTTTAAAAACAAAGCTGTGCATTGCCTCGAGATTTTTCTGTTGCCTGCTGAATTGTGACTGCACTGGTCATCTGCTTCAGAGTGTAGATGACACTGCTTCATGTCTGTCTTTAGTTCTATCACTATGAAACACACTGATGGTGCTCTAAGTACCACCTGTTATTTTATCCTAGGCCACATATTTTTGCTTACTTTGGTCAGCTGCATGTCTGAGCCAGGTCCTGGGATCTTTTAACCAAAGGTCACTTTTATCTCATGACTGCTTAGCACCTATAAAATGTGGCTTTGGGACAGTTTGCCAATTTGGTAATGGGTAGGTGTCTGCCTTGGGATCAGATGTCTGGTTTGGAGGTTTTGGTTGTTTTAGGGGCAGTTTTGAGGGGGTGATGTCGTTTTGGTTTTTGGAGTGTTACGGCTAGGAGTTTTGTTGGGGTTTGTGTCCTGTTTTGTTGTGTTGTTTTGGGTTTTTTTCCTGAGGTGAGATGTCAAGGATTGAGTAAAACTGAAAATGGGTCAATCTTTCCTCAGATAAGTCAGAAATACATTTTGAGAATTCATCAACATTTGATAGTATTCCTTTAAAAGGGAAATTCATATGGCACAGCACTGTTAGAACATTATTAACAGGATGTAGTCAAACTTCTATTTTTCCTCCTCTTTGTCAAAGGTCCATCTTAGCTTCTTACTTACTGAAAGAGAAACTGAACATTCTTGGCAAGCTGGGATGTTTGCTGAGCTGCGCTGGGTCTGTTGTTCTCATTATCCATTCCCCGAAGTCCGAGAGTGTAACGACTCAGGCTGAGCTTGAAGAGAAGCTTACAAATCCAGGTAGTTTGTTTTTTCATTAAGTCATAATGATTTTCTGAGGTTGAGCAAGAGCATGCTTGAGGAAGAGGCTTGCCACTTCTAACAGGTAGGCAAATTGACTTTTGAAGAAATCATGACGTGACAGAGGCAAACCAGTACAGGTTTTGTGTAAGAAAACTATGCCCTGCTCTACTTAGGACTTGTCATATTCATTGGGACATGTGTGCAGAAAGAAAAACAGGGATACTTTTGAAAACACTATCCTGCACAGAAAGCTCAGAACACTGGCCAGTTGAACTTGTAATTTTATAACGCTGTGAAAAAGTGTATCTTGCTATTTAGAGAAGAAAAGTATAAATTTAGGACCTCAATTTAAGTTGTTTTATACAAAACAAAAAAATACTGACTTTCTTCTCTCCTTTATTTCTCCATGTTTTTTTAATTAAAAGTTTATACTAAATATCAGTTACATTCCCAGATTTCTTTGCACAATAAAGGTATGTAGAAATAGGCTGTTGAGACATATGCTGAAATGCCTGTTCTCTCTCACCAGCTGCTGGATGACACATACTGGTGCTAATATGTTCCAGGCCCATTTTTATTTTTCTTGCTTAAGACCTTAAGAGCCAACTATTGTTTTTCTTGTATTTGCTTTAAGCGAGAGAAACTCAAATATAATAACATCAGCTATTCAAAAAATCTGCAAACAAAGAAAAGAAAACAAATACCTTGGTCTAAATTTACTATTTAAATCTGAACAAAGTGAATTGGCTATATATTTCTTTAAAATTCTAAAGCATGAAATGTTTTTCACTGATTTTATCTGTGTACTGATGATATAATGTAAATGATATGGCCTCATGTTTGTTCTGTCCCTACTCATCCCACTCACCTTAGTGGGATCTAACTTTATGTTTAAGCTCTTTGCAGGATCCACACACTGCCTTAATGAACCGTGTACGAATGAGGTGTTATCTCTCTGTCTGTCATAGTAGACTTAAAGGAGTATAGTCCTGATGGAAAAGAGAATAAGATTTAAAAAAGCCATCTGAAATCCATTTCAAATGTGCAACAGTGTGTCATTTTCTACATGACTAAGAACATGACAACATCATCAGACGTGGATGCCATTATTTCTAGAAGCTTGGTGATTTGGATCTATATTCAATAGCAAATCTTAAATGTGATGTATACCTGGAGTTCACTGCTAGGACCTGTTTTGCCTGCTGAAATCTTTAGAAGACTAAGAGTTCTCACCTTCATATTTTCTTGTTTTCTTTTTGTTTTCCAGTTTTCGTGGGTTATCTCTGCATAGTGCTGCTAATGCTTCTCCTGCTTATCTTCTGGATAGCTCCAGCTCATGGACCTACTAATATTATGGTTTACATCAGTATTTGCTCTCTGTTGGGCAGTTTCACTGTTCCCAGCACAAAAGGCATTGGGCTGGCTGCTCAAGATATCTTTCACAATAACCCATCAAGTCAAAGGGCTCTGTACCTCTGTCTGGTACTTCTGGCAGTATTAGGATGTAGCATTATCATTCAGTTCAGATATATCAATAAGGCACTGGAGTGTTTTGACTCCTCTGTGTTTGGTGCCATCTACTATGTTGTGTTTACCACCCTAGTCCTGCTGGCTTCAGCCATCCTTTTCAGGGAATGGAGTAATGTAGGAGTCGTAGATTTTTTGGGAATGGCTTGTGGATTCACCACAGTATCTATTGGAATTGTTCTTATACAAGTCTTCAAGGAATTCAACTTCAATATTGGAGATTTAAACAAACCTAACATGAAGACAGATTAAAATATTTTTGAGGGGAAACTGGATGGCTCAGGGAAGGATACGGAGCTGTTCATTTCTAGATCACTGTTTCAAATAGGATTCAGGTTGGTAACTACCCTCTTACAATTTGGTGGCCTATGTGAAATGAATTGGAGGCCTCCATCCAGTTTCAAAGGAACAGCTGTCCATGCAACCCAGTCAACACAATAAATGACCTTAATTGGAACTACTGATTGAGTCAGCATAGAGACCGATGTATTTCCTCACTGTAAAAGGTAGTCCATCAGAAAAGCTCTGTGAATATTCTGACAGACCTGTGTGAAAACTTGTATTGTGTCTTCTGAGGTACCATTTCTGTGGGCAGAGGACATCAGTTTCTAATGCACTCAATCTGATACCTTTCATCATAAGTGATGTATACCTTAAAATAAGCGGGGGAAAGTAAGTGGAACAATTTGTGAATCTCAGTATAGCAATGTCTTCACCGTCAAGGCTGTGAATTCTCAGACAAATGTTGGTTGGATCATGGACTGCAGATTTTTTCTTTTTGGTGACTGTCTTGGCAACTTTGTCTGCCATGCGGTGAAGACACGGGAGTTTTAAATTGAATTCTTTATACAGAGAAGTGGACCTTTAAATATCTTTCACTAATTACTTATCAGCTCATGGTAGTGTTCAGATATGTATTTTTCTTTGTAACTTACACACGTTGACACATACTGCATTCATCTGAGAGTTTTTAATTGGGAGCGGGTAGAAAGACTGTGAAGGATGTGGAAATTATGCACAGATTCATTGCCTACAGGGTGGCTTATTTGCAAGCAGCTCAGAACTGTTTCAGTGCCTTTGCAATCAAAAAATACTGCTTATATAATTGTGAATGTATTTGTTTCAGATGGCCTATTAATAATTCAATTTTACTGTCTACAATATTGGACTTTATTCAAATTCTAAACACATAAAGCATCTAGAAGGACCATATGTTTTTGGAAGAATTTACAGACCTGAACTGAAACCCCTGGATGCCTTGACAGCTTCTGAAAAACTCATAGTCCTACTGGGAAGAGGAGGAGTGTTGAAATCAGTCCAACATACCTTTATTTTAGTTTAGTGACTAAATGCAGGAGACCATTTTGTGAAACAGCTAATAAATAAGGACCACAAAATAAAAGAAATTTATGAGAGAGAAGAGCATGAGATTTCTCATAGCTCAAAAAAGATGGTCTGATGCTCTTGTAATGTGGGAAAAGGGGGTTAAAGACTGAAAAAACTAAAGCATTCAGAGAGCTGAGTTTTGGGTAACTGACAGGGACATACATTCAGATCAGTAATTCACAGACCTGTGTGAACAGCTCAGTTGTAATATTTAGACAAGTAGTACAGACAGCTTAAGCTCTGATGGGGATGACTCCAAACAGTTCAAACCATTTAGAGAATATTGATATGTTAAAGAATGAAATAGTTCATTTCATGTTCTACTTTTATTTGGTAGCTAAAACATCACGAGTCAAAAAGTTGAAAGCTTGAAAAGCAGTGAATGTTTTTTTGTGTAACTACAAAAATGGAAGAGTACAGTGGAACTCAGCATCTCTAGATCAGAACATCTCCTGAGAAAAACAGAAAATCCCAATGTGATTACAAGACAGTATCTGAGAAAATTCACAACACTTTATCAAGAAATCGTGAATATAGCTTTGTAGCTGCCTGACAGGAGCATGGATGTTGATTAGTTGGGAGTAATACTGTCTGCTCTCGTGATGTTTTTTGGTGTCCTGAATGTTTCCTTAAAACTCAGCTTCCATTTTCATTTAAAATGAATGCTATAAGCTCTACTAATGGCAGCAATAATCATGTAAGTGAATCTAAAAGATTTAGTATTCTGAAGGGACTGTTCTGAGGGAGTAAGAGCCCTACTATGTTATTTGCAAGCTTGTTTTAAAACTCCATATTGCAGGGGAATGGCTCTGAGTTGGCAGAAATGTGCATTGTTATATGCCAGCACACAGTAACTGGGTATCTTAATGAAATAGAATAGTACTAGTAGAGAAAAGACCATCTTCATGGATTTTCAAATACTGTGCAAGGTTTTTAGAAAGTTTGAGAATTGTAAATGAGGGTAATTGGGCTACAAAATCCATTTAAACTAGCCTCTGTCCATTATTGATTGGAAGATGGTGTCTTGGTTCTCAGCAAACAGTTATATTTTGTCATATTAATTTCCTTTTTTTGATTGCACAAAACCTGGAATTGCACATAGGTTACGAGACCTGTACTAACCTACTTTTTAAAAGAGCTGTTTATCTGTTTTCTGAAGCAGTCAAGTTGTCTTTTCAAAATTCAGTTTCAGAGTTCATGAGTTGTGTGTTCATTTTGTATTAGCCTTTAATCTCTGAAAATTTCAGTGAAAATCTTTAGGTCAGAATGGAAATTATTGTGGTCTCATTCCTTCTTTGGCCATATTTGTTTGTCTTGGTTTTTTAAAATTCTTAATTATTTATAAAGTGCCTGTCCTAATATGTTAGATGCATATGCAAATTATTAGTAAATATTAGAATTCAAAATAACTTGATTGCCCTGTCTAAACCTTGACATTTTTTGCACCACATGAAGTTTACTTGGTAAGTGCTCACTATGCAGAGGAAGAATAAAGTAGCAACTGTGTTCTGTAGTCCTCTGACCATCATTACCACTGACAAATGTCAGCATAGTTTTCTTCTCCCCAGCTGTTCCTCATCTGTGATGAGCTTTCTAGAAATGTCTAGTTGACCTTGACATTTAAAACAGAGATGTCAAAAGCCAGCACATAAGGTGAAAGAAATTCCTGTGGCCTTGCACATCATTTGTATCTGCAGCCTTTTACTTCTTGAATGCTAAGTAATTGAAAGCTTTATTTTTGCTACTTTGTTCAGTGTGTAGCAGTGTTCTTTCAAGTTCTGCTGTACCTGGATCTGGTTCAGTTCTAACTTTAGAAATGTATTAGCATTTTCTGTTGTCACTGTTCATATGATTCTTTCCCCCTCCATCCCACGCCCTCCTCTTTCTAGGTGTCCTACCTTTTTTAGTCCTGTTGTTTTTCTGATTTAAAAGGAGGCACTGTTGAAGTTGAATTTTAGCTGTTCCCTCTTTTTTTTCCCACCCCTTTGACAAGTAAGCACTTTGAATAAGACAGATACCCAAGTTCCATCATCTCAGGGAGCAAATGTGCATAGTTGTCTCCTGAGCTCTGGCATCCCTCATGAGTCTGCCCTTTTCACGTTCTCTTTGAGTTATGTCCATTGATAGCTGCGAGCCAGATGACTTCAGTTCTGATTCCAAAGTAGGAGTGGGAGAGGCTACACGTACCAAAAGTGGACTCATTACAGTGGTGGAATGCATCTGAATTACATTCAAATCCGTATGAAAG
The DNA here is from genome assembly GCA_013396875.1 of Vireo altiloquus. Classification (NCBI taxonomy): domain Eukaryota; kingdom Metazoa; phylum Chordata; class Aves; order Passeriformes; family Vireonidae; genus Vireo; species Vireo altiloquus. Next base: position 386,709 of record VZRF01011026.1, read on the forward strand.
GCACTTCATTCCATATGTCTGACTTCTCTTATCTTGTCAAATCTATTTACTTGGTACTCACTTGAGGATAGCTCTTTCATCATTTTCCCTTCAGTGTATGGAGGATTTGCTTTTGTCAGTCACGATCTCTGTTGGGTGTCAAACACAAAATCCCTCAAATGTTCGGTAGGAGAATAGAAACCTTTTTGATACAACCGAAAAACCACATTTGTTACACCTTAAATATTTCTGTAAAAAAGAAAAATATCTAAACAAGTTATCTGCTGTATTGACTTTCCGGGACTCTGTATGTGTAAATAGAGCCTATTTATTAGTGAGCTGCAACTAACATTAATAAGAACCTGTCATATCACAGTTTGACAAGTGAGGCTTCCTATTAATAATATTGATTTATATTGGAACATATGTATTTTTCTGAAGCACTGAAAAATGGAAGCACTGGATTAAGTTGTTGAAATACTAGAAAGGGAGGTCTAGCTTTCATTTTATTTTAAAAAAATACAGGGTTTGTATTTGAAGAAATTTGGGTGTTAATGAATAGGGGGTGCTTTAAATGGGAAGTTGTTTGCACATTGTACCCCCCTCACATTCTTTTCTCCTAAATAGATGTCAAGGATTCTACAGATATTCCTTGGTTGTCTTGAGATGGTGTAACTGCTGAAGTTTTACTGTTAAATCAAGCATTATCAAATGTTTATCTATTACCTGTTATCTTTGTGATAATTCTTTGGTGCTATCTGTGGACTTACAGAATGCAGAATTTTAGTGTGTACTGTGTTAGGCACCAATGTTGTCAACAGTTATCATTACAAGTGCCCAAGTGTATCAGACAGCAGTGTTGAAATGTTACGGATTAAGAAATCTTTTTTTAAAAGCTGCAAATAAGTCTGAGGTTTCTTTATTGTTTGTGGTTATGCTGGGTCCTCCCATGTCCACACCCCTCCCCAGACAGTTGCTCTATAGAGTGGAAAATATTACACAAAAGGGGTATTTTTAAGTCAATTTTCTTTTCAACTGTGGAACTTTATCTTTTTTTTTCTTTTCTTTTTTTTTTTTTTTTTTTTTTTTTTTTTTTTTTTTAATTTTCCTGGTATGTAAAAAGTAGTTCTAATGGGATATGGGGAAAAGGTAGTTGGCAACAAAAATACAATGTCAGGTTTGGTTGCTTCAATGCTCTTGCAATATAGTTACTACAGATTACATAAAAATGGTTTATTTTATTAGCTTCCAAATAATGTATATATAGATTTGTTAATGGCTTAGAAGTCAAGCTTACTCTCTTTGCTTTTTAAAAAATAGTTATAGGCATGTTGTATTTGCCTTGTGTAAATTATAAAAGGCTATTTATTAAGTTTTCTGATAACTAATCTATTTATTAACCTGTATTGTTTTAAAATAAATGATTTATTTCTAGCTCAATGCTTGTTTTGTGACTCATCTTTATCAAATGGGGTGGGGAGGAAATCAAGTTTCCCACACACTTAGCTGCTTTACAGGCTAATTCCAATTCATAAACCTAAACTATTTCCATTGCCCTTTCATAAAATAGCAGCTTTGCTTTTAATCAGAATAGTGGGTTCTTGCATGGCTACAGATCAGTTGGCCCACAAAGAGCTTAGTTCCTAGTATCTACCAGCAGGCTGTAGTCTTAGTGCCTTCATTGGACTGAAGTTTGTTTATAGGTAGAATGAAGACTTCTCTTGCATAAAGGTTTGCTGGGGCTTGAATCACTTCAGACTTGTGTCTTCAGGGTTAACACATGCTCTGTTCCTGCATTGCTGCACATTGGGTACTTGCTAGAACTTTTATTTCAAGACTTACTGCTCCACAGCTAGGTGTGCATCGAGTGGCAACAGCTATAAAGAAGTCTATGTCACCAGTCTAATTTACTGTCTGTCATAATGGCTCTCTGTAGAAGAATTGCTTGGAAAATTACAGTGACTGCACATCTCATTCTTCATCTGAAGTTCCTAGGCCCTCGTATCAGGTACTGGCAAATATATACCTTAGAGTCTGTCTCCGTGTGTGTTAGATTTTGGTGGGCTGGAGGATTTTTAACGGTGGGATTTATGATTAAGAACTGTTTCATTCTATGCATTTGTATTTTAGGGGATTGTGTTGGTTTAACAGAGCCTGGTTTTTGGTGGGGGTGGGAGAAAAGCTGCTCGAAACTTCTATGTCTGAAGGCTCTGACGATGGACAGGTTACTAGCCCAATTAGAGAAGCTGGTAATGCTGCTGTGATGAACTATTCAAGAAAGGAAAACCCGCAGGAAGTTCTCTCTTCTGCTCCCGAAAAATTAGAAAACTAAAAAGCCTTTCACTTCTACATGCAGCATCTCTGGTTTTTAAGTAGGTAGGATAAGGAGTATGTATGTTGTTAGCAAGAAAATTTAGCTATCTATTCTTGTCTTGTGCATCTCAGGAGTTAAGCCCCTGAGGCAGCAGCATTATGGTGAAGCCAAATGTGCCATTTACACCACTGGTATTGCTGAAAGTCTGGGACATAATCAATCCTAAGCATATTTATCTCAGCGACACAGTTCATATGGGGAGAGTATTAAAGACAAAAATCTCATTGTGTCAAAAGAAAAAGAAAATTCCTGTTGATTTTTGTGAGGCTTGTTCTACAAGTCAAGCAGAGTCCCCTAAGTTCCTTGTGAGTGACACTGTAGATGTCGTACAAGTAGACTCACAGACATGGTTACTTTGTTCTGCTGAGCTGCCTTCATGACACACAGCAGGGAAGTGGTCACCAGAGACCCTGTCGGAGCTTCCTGAGGTCGTACAGGTGTATTTTTGCTCTCTGCCCTTTTAAACTTTACAAGATGTTTAAACACGTAGGAGATACTAAGCCCTGAAAAATCCTGTCCATAACAATGCAAAAGTAGCTACACTGACCACTCTCATGAAACTTCTTGGGCATAAGGATGGTTTGCAGAGATGAATTGTCCAATGAGAATGGGTTAAATTAGGCAGGTTACCACCATTCTCATGCTTGGATTTCTTGCCAGATATTCAGCAAACATGTCTGAAATATTATGCTGTTGTAAATTACTCTGAGATGGTTTGAGTATTTTCCATTACTGAGCACGACTCTTGGCTTTAAAGTAAATATTTAGTGTGCCAAATTTTGTGCCAAATTGAAATCACTTGAATTCATACTTTGTATTTTGCATGTATGTTAAGCAGAACTAGCAGTTAAGGAAGGAAGGGGATTAACAGAATGACTGAAGTTCCACAAGGGTCTAAAATGCTTAGAGGAGCCCAGTTAATATTTTCAGGTATTTATTCATTATTGTTTTAGCTTGGTTGAGAGGTGTTTTTGAAGGGAGGAGAGCAGAGGGAGACAAGAGTGGAAAGGGAAGACTAAATTGACTTGCTTCAGGCATTACTCTTGTTTAACTCAGGAATATGTACACAGACACATGATCACAGGCACATGAAGTTCTTATAGTTCCTTTAAACTTTAAACCTAGCTATCAGTACTTAGATGCTTCTGTTTGTACTGTGCTGGTTTAGGTGGTACAGGTTTTAATTTTTTAATCCATTTGAGAAACCATTTTCACCATCTGTTAACCTTTTCAAAGACTTCACAGTTTTGGTATCTTTTGGTAAAACACAGAAAAGCCAGTGTCCTACTGTGTCATTACTTAGGTAATGACTGTTAATTGCTTAGCAGCTTTTATATATTGAAGTATATTTTTATATATACACACACACATATGAAACTATTTTGTAAGTGCAAAGTTCATGTCAAGAATACTAGGTTAGTTTTATAATGGGAAATGGAATGTTGCCTTAGAGAATAAAATAGGCCTAACATTTATCCATGTGCTTTGTGTGGTGTAGAAATTTAATTTTTCTGACAGAGTGAGGGACCATTTTTAATGAGCTATAACACAGTGAGTGAAGTGATGAGGAGTGGCTTTGTTATAGGTGTCTCATGAGGGAAAGCTAAGATTGGTTTTGTTTCCAGGTCTTTCCAGGTTAAGCAAAAATGAAGCAGCTTCTTGTGCAGACTAGGATAATGTCAACAGAAATCCTGAGAAGGCTGAAAAGGAACTGCTGCCACTAAGGGATGTGACAAAACTGTCTTGTGTTCAAGAGGCAGAGCTGCATCTTCCGTGCGGAGCTACCACAGGTATTTTGGCAGTGTTGGTTGTTCAGACTTAATGTTATAAGGCAGCTGCGTAAAGCATACTCAAGAGATAGCCCTGAAGAAACCAAAGAACCCTCGGCCTGACGCTTGTTATGACTGTTTCAAAGACTCCTTGCTGTGCGCCGAGGAAAAATATTTGTCTAACTGTATTTATCGATTTACTTAGTGAGATTAAAGCAGTTCGCGTTGTAAAGCACGTGCTGAGAGTGGGTCGCCCGGACTGAATCGATTCATTAACCATTCCCTTTACCTGGCCCAGTAAAATGTCTCTCCCTCACTGCAAACAGCTTGTGTTTATTCCAGGCTGCAAAAGAGAAGGCTTCGGAGTGACCTAATTGCAGCCTCCCAGAACCTGAAGGGAACTTACAGGAAAGATGGGCCAAGACTATTTATGTAGAGACAGGGAAAGAGGGAATGGTATCAAAGTGACAGAGGGTATGTTTTAGATTAGATATTAGGAAAAATTCCGTACTGTGAGGATGATGAGGAGCTGGAACTGGTTGCCCAGAGAAGTTTTGGATGTCTCATCCCTGGAAATGTTCAAGGCCAGGCTGAATGGGGCTTTGAGCGAGCTGGTCTAGTCGAAAGTGTCTCTGTCCACGACAGGGTGGGTTGAAACTGGATGATCTTCAAGGTCCCCTTCCGACCCAAACCATTCTGTGATTGTGCGATTTTCTGTGAGTGTAAAACCTGCGCAGCGCGGATGCTGGCAGGAGCGCCCGCCCGGGGTGGGTCGCGGGAGTGACTTATCGCGACTGCAGGGCGAGCGCAGAGGGCTGGCGAGCCTGCCCGGAGCCCGTCCGCGCCGGGGGCTGCCGGCAGCCCGGGAGAGGCGGGGCGGCAGGAAGGGGAACCTGACCCGCGGCGGGCGGGACTCGGGGCCGGGCCGCGCCCCTTCCGGCGGCCGCTGCCGGAACCGCGGAGCGCAGGGGGCGGACGGGCCCGGGACACCGCCTCGCCTTGCGCTGCCGCTGCCGGTCCCTCCCGCCCCGTCCCGTCCCCTCATGGCGCTGGAGCGCACGNAGGCCCTCGGCGCTGGGCGCTGCGGGTGAGGAGCGAGCGGGCCGGGGGGCGCTGGGCGCGGGGCTCCGGGCCGGGAGTCTGGCTGTGCGAGAAACCACCGAACCGGGTTGTTTCTCCCTAGTGGGAAACTCGTGGCTTGATCTGAGAAGGCCGAGATTAACAGCTCTAAATGGGGCTGTTGGTGGGGTTCTCCCACCGCGCAGAGGTGTCCAGGTACAGTGTGCTGGGAATGCCCGTGCTCCAGAGCCGCTGTGCCTCGTATTGGCGTGTGCGTGTGGTTTAACCAGGGGTCTAAACCGGTCGGTTTGGTCCAGGGTTGAATTATCAGAGGTTGAGGGTTGTGCAGCCTGGTTCCAGAGCACCTTCAGCAGAATTTCAGAGCCCTGGTGCATTATTTTGACGTGGAAAAAGTAATCTTAGCTTTTCACTGTAGTTCATTGTAGTCTTTAGATGCACCGGGGATGTTTAGGTTGCACATTAGGAGGAGTTTCTTCACAGACAGGGTGATGAGATATTGGAATGGGCTGACCAGGGAGGTACCTGGTGGAGTCACTGTCCCTGGAGGTGTTTAAGAAAAGACTGAGCATGGTCTGTTGACATGGTGGTGGTTGGGTCATAGGTGGGACTCAATCTCCCGTGTCTCTTCCACCCTAGTTGATTCTGTGATTCAGAGGGAAGATTTTTGTTCATTCATACACTGTGACGTTGTTGCTTGGATCTAACTCTTCTGTCCCTGTTTTTTCCCCCCCAATCTTTTTCAAGCAGTCAACTTTCTGTATTTCACTACAATGTCTTTAACGTTGTTTGTAGTGAAAACACGATAAATGTAAGTCATTGTGGTTCCATCTTAATGCTTTTGATGTGCCTCATTGTATACAGTTATGGTTTTTTCCTGTGGAAGATAACATCTTCAGCGATAGAAAATTATTCCCTAAGGTTTTGTCAGTATTATTGTATTTAGAATTCAGTGTCACACTAGTTCTGCTTTTGTTAAAGTAGTTAATTCTCATGATAAAATCCTGGCAAAAAGAAAACAGGTTATAACACGTTATCAGTTGTGTCAAAGGAGTACCTGTGACTAATGTCTAGATTGGACTTTAACTTCCTGAATTATCTTAAATTTGAAACTGCCCATATTAAATACTAAAGGTGGAATTTCAGTGACCCTGTGCTGGTTACTCCTCCCATGAGAGTGGAACTCATGTGCCAGGTACAGCAAAGATGAGGCAAGTTTTATCTTGAATCTGTTTTGATAGCTTTCCATGAAAACAGTCGATGCAGTATCAGCTGTAAAGCACTGTCTGTAGTTTGTATTCAGTTAATGAATAATACTGTTTTAGTGAAGATACTTTTTAGCTTTATGTGAAAGTGCATTAATTAAAGGTCTTTTTTAATAGAATAACTACCAGCAGCACATGCAAAGAATAGGTTTTTAATGGCATTTTTTTGTTTCCTCCTAGTTTCACAAAATGGAGTGCTTGTTGCTTTTGCTTTATAAATAGAAATCTGCTGTAGATAATTAATTTTCCTCATACTTATCTAAACCTTTTAAAATAAGCAACTTTAGGATAGTTAAGATATGTTGTGCTTTCTGAACACGTGATAGTGCCTCTAACATTTTATATATGCATATATATAACGTAAATTTTTTTAGCTTGCCTATGTGTAATATGTAAATAATGTGTATAAGCTTGGGCAGTCTTTAGCTTTGACAAAGCTGGAAAACTGTATCCTGTATTAGGGCAGATGTTCAGTACGAAATTGAATGTATTGTTTCCCCAAAAAGGTGTACAGAGTCTGTAGGTACTGCGTGCACCTATTTTGGCCTTTTAAAGGTGCACGTGACTAAGGTTTGAACTCTTTTATCCTAATACTCTGTTGTATCTGTCCTTCAGTGTTCTGTCTGTACCTGTGTTTAAAAGATGTGTTTGTGAGTGGATGGAACATGACCGAGGAAGGCTTGGATTTAATAATTATATATTTAGGGGGATTTTAGTAATTTTACTGGGACTATTTTTGTGTTCATACTCCGCACTGCCCCAGAGTTCTGTATATCCAAAGGAGGGCTGTGAAGGTGGTGAAGGGGGTAGAGGGGAAACTGTATGAAGAGCAGCTGGGGTCACTTGGGCTGTTCATCCTGGAGGAGACTGAGAGGAGACCTCATCATGGTCTGCACTTCCTCATTGAGGGGAAGCACAAGGGCAGGCACTGATCTCTTCTCTCTGGTGACCAGTGACAGGACCCAAGGGAAAGGCCTGAAACTGCGTCAGGGAAGGTTTAGGTTGGATGTTAAGAAAAAGTTCTTCACCCAGAGGGTGTTTGGGCACTGGAACAGGCTCCCCAGGGAAGTGGTCACAGCACCAGCCTGACAGAGTTCAAACCTGGGTGTGTTCAGGTACATGGTGTGATCCTTGGGGCTGTCCTGTGCAGGGCCAGGAGCTGGACCTGATGATCCTTGTGGGTTCCTTCCAACTCAGCATATTCTGTGATTCTGTATAAACATCCTCTGAAAACTCACCATACTTAAGCCAATAATTAAAACTCTCTGTTAGTTATGTTGCAAAAAGTGCCTTAGCACTTTAGTTACACAACAAAACTGAAAGGATTAGGATGGTATTTCAGTTCAACTTTAATACGGTACCTTCTAAAGAATAACTTAGATGACAGGTTAATTTCTTTGATGTCTGAAGTGAAAAGCAAAGTGGTGCAATAACTAAGGCTTCAGGCAAGATGTATCTAAGGAAGACGAAATCAAAAATCATATTGATTTTAAAACAAAAATCCTCTTCCTTTTTAAAGCAGAGATGGACATTGTAAAGTCTTGTGTGTCATGCACGAAAATGAAGTCAGCTAATGTACATAATATTTTTGCCAAATTCTTAACATGCCAGTTAATGTTATTTTTAACTTCTGTTTTAGAAACCTAACTTTGAAATACTTAAGAAGTGAATGCCTCTGGATTTTGGAACAAAACTGGTATGTATAATGAGCCTTCTAAAGGCTCATCACTGAACATTTGGATTCCTGTTTTGTTGGGGAATGTTTGTTTCATGTAGTTTTATGCTTGTGGAAAGGAAGAAGTGAACACGTAATAACCAATATGACACATAATAGTCAATGTGTATTTGTTAAAGCAACTTGTTGATTTAACCCCCTGTTCTTCCATGATGAGCTTTATGGCTAGAAGAGCATTGCGTAGGTGCTTAATTCCAATGTTAGAAACACAAAACTTCTCATGGAGCTCTTGTAAATAAGTAGAATTGACAGTAAAATACCACAGAACAGTTCAAAAGATGCAGAATGGCTGTATCTAGAGTATTGTTTTGCCAGAGCAGGCTTTTGTTTAAAAATCTTCCATCACATCTGAATCTTTGGCTGTGTAATGTTATTGATCTGGCTCAAAAGACAATGACATTGAGCAGGGAAGGATTGCCAGTGTGAAACCTTGGTTGAATGTTTTCAGGAAACATTTCTGAAAAAGGTATGTTTTTTATAGGAGTAAATGGAAGATATTATACCCAGGCAGGAATAATTTGCTATACAAGTGCAGGAGGTTTTACTAATAGAGAAGTTGAAAATGAGTCAACAGTAGGTGACTGCAAACAAAGGGCTAAGAAAACCACTTGATTTGGATGTTTAAAAATAAATACAGTCTACCACTGTATTGCAGAAATGATAATAACTCAAGCTAAAATGCTGTATGCAGCTTTGGAAATTGCACTTAAAAAAAGCTGTTGGGAAAGGACCCAGAGGGTGGCACAACAGGAGGTGCCAAGTATCTAACCTGCAGAGTAATGTTGATATGTGGATGCAAAGATAAAGTGACTCGTATCTTTTTCCAGTCTAGAGTGGGCAAACACAATGGAATTTGGTAGTGAAAGTGAAGATTATTAGATAGTGAGAGTTCCTAATGGCATCAAAGCATGGCTGCCCCATTTGTGAAGTTTCCTTTGCAAGTATTTTGTGGGAGAAGCTTGACTGAATTATCTATAATGAGGAGCAGCAGTGAGTTATGTAGTACATGACAAAGGTTTGAAGTAAATGCCCTGTTAAGGTCATTTTTTTGCTTAATGGCATCATCCTTTTCATAGTTGAAAAGAGCAGGTTTTAGAAAAGATTCTTGAATTGAAATAATTTAGCATATATTTAGATTACTTCTTGTTAGTCTTTTAAGACTGTCTGCTGAATTCTAGAAGGCATGTGGCCAAGTAAGCAAAGTTGGAACAATGCACCGTGTCTGCCTTTCCCAGCTCTAATTATTGCTTCCATACAACAGCTTGTGGAAGTGATACTAATTTTCTTTGGCTAGTAACTCCCACATTCTTACTTACGCTGATCTGCTTTTAAATGTAAAATATTACTTCATCTCGTTACACCACTTTCAGCATTTCTGAATATTTAGGGAGCTCACTTGCTACAATAAATGCAACAACTTTTGAGCACTTGAGTGCTTTGTGCTACTTTTGAGAGAAAATTACTTCTGATCAAAGAAGTGTTGTCCTGTGTTTTAGACCAGAGAGTCTGTATCTTGCCTGCATTTGTGATACATTTTGGTTACATCTTGAAAATAAGCAAAAAAACTTTGTGGCTAATCTGGACTTGCTTATCTGCCACAGTTTGGTTTTTTCTCATTCCAAGTTTCTCCATTTCTTCCTGTCTGGTAACCTTCAAGCCCAGCTCCCTGCGTGGTCTGTCATTGCACTGCTGTGCACTGAGAGTCATGACTCATAACACCAGCAGTTCCACTGGCAGTTCATTAATGAGTGGCTCTTGGAAGCATGGTAGATGTGGTAGCTTCTGCGAATAGGAGAGTCTCAGCCCTTCATTACTTCTCTGAAATCAGAGCAGGAAACTAGTTCTCCTCCATGACACTGCTGGTCTTGAGTGGATGAAGTGTTCTATGTGTTAAAATCAGCTGTGAACTTGATTAAAGAGCCTTTGCAGAACTACATGACTGCCAGCTTTATTTAACTCCTACATTTTCTAGCTTCTCTCTGTTTATAACCTGGTAGTGGCCCTGGCTGCTGGAATGCAACAGCTTTGGCATGTCCCAGGGCAGAAACATGAGAGGCGTATTTATTCCAGAAACTGCTCGTTTCATGGCATTTTCTTTTTTCATGCCCATAGATAATTTTTCTTGATTGTATTTATGAGGATGCATTAGTTCTTCTTTTATTAAGTCTTAGGGTTCGAAATAAAGTCCTGATTTCCTGAAGTGTAAAACTTCCTGTGCCTGGTACTGCTTTGACCTTGCACATGTCAGTTCCACACATGCAAATTATATCTGTGCTGTATGCAGGGGGAACCAGATCTCTTCAGAGAGAAGCTGGGTCCACCATGACTGTGTGACACTTGTCTGCAACTGTAGACATCTGAATAAACCTTACATAGGAATAAGGCAGTCCAGCCCAAGCAGAAATGAGACTGGCCATGTCTGTGAGGACAAATAAACTTGATGGGAAGAGCTGGCAGTAATTTATCTGAATTTATGTAGTTTAAGTGGTTGAGATTTGAGTCATATTTACAAGGTTAACAAAGTGGTTAACAGGGCACTTCAGTGTATTTGGGACATGGGGGAAAGTAGAAATACTAGTTTTGAAGTGTAGCATCCTTTTCAAGTCTAAATTCATAAAATTACCTCTAAGCACACAAGTTTCCTCATTCTTTTGCAATCAAATTCTTCCTCTGCTGCAAAGAAAAGCAGCCTGTGCATCTTCCTTGTTTCTGGAATGCAGTGAGTGGGAGGTGTCAGGATGGGACTAACTGATGCTCTTTTCCTCTGTCAGTGTAGGTGAAGGTGTGCAAACCAGGGAAAGAAGAAAAGGAAAAGAAAAATGTGGTTTTGCCAATATATGGAGATTTCTCTCTTAGTAAAAAGCTACACTAGTAAAAATAATCCCATTAGTAATATAACTTAAGTAGCAACTGTTGGAAAAAAAGGGTAAAGGATAAGGTTTAGCAAAAGCAGTCCCTCCTCCCTCAGGTGATGCTACACCACTGTCACATTTTACAGCTGGAGTTGGAAAAACGTTCTTAGATCGATTACCTGAACAGAGTGCCTCACACATGCTAGAAGAGATGGTAGAGAGAACAGGCACAAAAGTCTTATCTCTTTTCCTTGCCTTAAAAACTTGAAGGAACTGAAAGTCTTGTTTGAATTCAAAACCAGGATGATATTTTATGCAGTTGGTGAGGTGACTGGGTTTGGTCTGTCTCACACACTGGTTTGTCTTCCTTGGTTTTATTTGATAGGTAGTTTAGTATCATGCAAAAATGTAGGTTTTTTTCAAAACTTGTTGGAAAGTGAAAGCATTCTCTTGTAGATCATTTCCTCAGTTTGTCCTACAAAATAAGATATTAAAAATTACTGTGCTAGGATTAAGGGAAGAGGATTTGAGAATTTGAAACTGTGGCTCTTGCAGCATTTTGAGCAGTGCTATGTTGAGTGCTTTTTGTTTTCCTCTATTTTTTCACAGCCTAACTGGATGCAAGTAAGAGGATTCATGTTCAGTTTTATTGCTAACCTGCCAGTAGCTCTCTGCTAGGTTTTTTCTAGAGGTATAGCACGTCAATCAAAGTTGAAAGCATGAAAGTACAGGGAAAAGTAATATTCAAAGGTGCTTCATACAAGTATGGGGAACTCTATAAAACAAATTAACAAAAAAAGGCCTTATTTCTTGCTGGATTTTCCTGTTAAATAGTAATTGCATGTGCATGCACGTGAGATTTGTTTGTATTATGAAGATGGCTGTATGATTAAACATCCTTCTAATATTCTCTTTCATTTTTCTAGGGAGTTTATATGGAAGAAATGCTGCGACTGTTCTCAAACTCTTTTACAAACTGATTTCAATGTAAGTAATTTTTGGATCAGTATCATCAGTTACATAGTGTGCCAGGCACAGATCTGTGTACTCAATGAAAAGAAAAATAAATGACTATTTGTAAAATCTCCCTAAAGTTTCTAAAAGAATTTTTATTTGGGTTTCAGTTTTTATATGCCAGGTCAGAAACCCTCCCTCCTCTGTGTTCAAACTTGTTAGTCACTCATCCTTAGTGCAAGCTTAGGCATGCTTCAGAGATTGCCTTTTTTTTTGTTAACCACTCTTAGCAGAGGCCATTACAGGAGAACCAGTCACATGAGCTGCTGAGGATTTTCCTATACAGCACGTATTTCTGCCAGCTTAATTCTAATGTATTTACTTTGCTCATGTTTCAGTGTTGCATCATTTTTTGTTGAGCAACAGAAGTTCTACTCCTCATTGATCAATGTGACAGTGTTTAGTAGTTTACGAGATGAGCCAAACTCGTGGGAGGTATGACTTCTGTATTGGTCTGGTGTTGGCTATGAGTTCCAGCATTTTCATTGGAGGAAGTTTCATCCTGAAAAAGAAAGGTCTCCTCCGGTTAGCCAGGAAAGGCTCCATGAGAGCAGGTAAATACATACATCTTTTAATAAATTGCTGACGTTTAGATATCGCTGTTTAACAGATCATTAGTTCATTAAACTAATCATCTTTTGACTTTTTTTGGTTTTTGTTACATGTACATGAAACCTAAAACCTAGAGCTGGTGTATTTTTTCTCTGGTGTCAGATACCCTTAGCTCTGTGTGTGACACATGCTATTTAATGCATATGTAATGTCCTCTGGGGACACTTGTCAAAGGATTCCTTTTATGTCAGTTGAATCTAAATTGTACTTGCAAATTGAACTTGGAAGCAGCACTCTTAACTACATATGTGCTCCTGAATGAGTGAATTTAAGGGAGTGTTGACTGTGTTTGGGTGCCAGGAGATTGTTTTAGAAAACTAAAAATCACATGTAGTATAGTGTCCCTCAAGGGTTCACACTGGAAGCAGAGCTGTTAAACATCTTCACTGGTGACACAGACAGGCAGTGGGACTTTGGCAGTGTGTTTGTGGCCCACACCAGGCTGAGGGGGCACTTGAAGCTCTAGAGCAAAGAAGTCGTCCAGAGGTGGACCTGGGTGGGCTTGAGGAGTGGGTCTGTGCAAACTTCATGAGGTTCAAGAAGAACCAGAGCAAAGTGCTGCACCTCTGGTATCAACACAGGCTGGGGGAGGGACAGATGGAGAGCAGCCCTGCCCAGAAGGGCTTGGGGGTGCTGGTGGGTGAGAGACAGAACATGACCCAGCCATGTGCACTCGCAGCCCAGAAAGCCAAACGTATCCAAACCAGGTGTGACAGCAGGGTGAGGGAGGGGATTCTGCCCCTCTGCTCTGCTTTGGCACGACCCCACCTGCAGTGCTGCATCCAGCTCTGGCATCCACAGTGTGGGAAGGACATGGACCTGTTGGAACAAGTCCAGAGAAGGGCCATTAAAATAATCACAGGGACGTAGAATACTTCTATGAGGATAGGTTGACAGAGTTGAGGTTCAGCCTGGAGAACAAAAGTGTCTTGGTGGACCTTATAGCANAAACCAGGTGTGACAGCAGGGTGAGGGAGGGGATTCTGCCCCTCTGCTCTGCTTTGGCACGACCCCACCTGCAGTGCTGCATCCAGCTCTGGCATCCACAGTGTGGGAAGGACATGGACCTGTTGGAACAAGTCCAGAGAAGGGCCATTAAAATAATCACAGGGACGTAGAATACTTCTATGAGGATAGGTTGACAGAGTTGAGGTTCAGCCTGGAGAACAAAAGTGTCTTGGTGGACCTTATAGCACCTTCCACTACTTAAAGAGGGCTTATAAAAAAGACAGAGAGTTTGGGGGTTTTTTGGGGGCTTTTTTGTTTTGTTTTGTTTTGTTTTTACCAGGGCCTGTAGTCCTAGAACATGGGGCAGTGGTTTTAAATTGAAAGAAGATAGATTTAGGTAGAATAGTTGCAGCATCTGAAGATGATTCAGAAGGTTGACTATGAATATTTTTATTCAGTACCTATCATCTTTGCTTCTAAAAGATGGTTGATCTTGAGATACATAATTCATGCACTCTGGTTTGGAATGAGAAAATGTGATGTTTGCACATGTAATCAACCACATATAAACCATTCCCACAATGTCCACAGAGTAGCAGTCTTAGTAAGAGAAACTTAACTTGGCTTTTCCTGTCATTTCAGTGATTGGAAAGAACTGTTTCTCAGGGTAACACAGATATGATCACCAGTGCCATTTCTAATACAAAAGAAATTAAATAACGTGCTATCAAAATAGGCTGTAGGAGGCACATGCACATCAGAAATTGAAGATGCTTTGATTTCAACCCCTCTACCTAGAAAGCCTAGGTATCAAAAGGCTACTCATGTTTTTAAGGACATGGGTTACAACAATTATTTTATGTCATGGCAGTGTTATTAGTGACGTGGTGTCGATGTTTTTAGTGGAGTAGCCAACATTCTTTCAATTTTAGGTCAAGGTGGTCATGCATACCTTAAGGAATGGCTATGGTGGGCTGGACTTCTTTCGAGTAAGTATCAAAAGTCATTCATCTAAGTGTCAAAAATGCAGTCTGCATTATATAATTTTAATAAATAACTGTGCCACAGATGGCAGCATGGTTACATAAAGGGAACAAGAATGGGATTTTACAATATGTGGTTATGTTATCTGGTGATTTGATGGATGCAGTTCTAATGATTTTACTATAACTTCTCTCACACTGGAAGTTCTTCCTTTAATGTAATTGCCCTCTTTGTGCAGTGGAACTAGGCCAACAGTGGTTTTGTATGTCTTTGCTACCACATGCATTCTGGTTTTTGTCTTAGCAGGGAAGTGCTTAGATATATAGGATTTCTTAAAGGGAAGCGTATTTTGGGATTATGCCTGTTTTCTGATTTTTTTTTTTCACTGCTTGAACTCTCAACTTACTTGCTGTATTCAGGTAACTGTGGCTTACTGTGTGTGCTGTGCTATATCCTGCTATTGCAGATTTCTCCATGCAGAACTTCTTGAGTCAAGCTGGCAGGCTGGGGAGCTACAACACAGACACTAAGATAAAGCACCTTCTGATTTGGTAGAATTAATTCTAATACCTGTTGTAGTTCCACAACCCTGTTTTTAAAATTTAATAGTGGAGGAGAGAGGCAGAGGTGTGTTCTGCTCATACTGTTAGCTGAATGCTATTGCTAGAATTTTCCATTGTTCCCTTGCTGCATGTTTGTGTCTATATGACCTCTTGTCCTGCTTCAGGGGTTTGTTGCATGGGACAGCCTAACCTGCAGGTTTTAATTCCTGTTCCTCTGCAGTGGGAGCTGGCGAAGTAGCGAACTTTGCTGCCTATGCTTTTGCACCAGCTACGTTAGTGACTCCTCTAGGAGCTCTCAGTGTTCTTGTAAGGTAAGAAACACTAACAGAAAGCAGTGTGACTTGAGAGAGAAAAGTAAAACATTTATTTAGAAATATGTCACTGAACTATGCTGTAATAAATGGGTTTGTTCTTCACAGTAGAGTGCTTATAAACATCAGGAGTAACTTTTAAGTTTCTCCAAATATGTAGTGGCTATGATATAAAAGGGCTCTAGCAATGCATCTGCATGTCCATCTCTGAAAAGCTATTGTCTTCTGCATTTCAAAAACACAGTGATTACAACAGAGCAGTATTTTCATTCCTAAGTAAAGATTTTTGTCTGTCTTAAATTATTTTTGCAAGTTCTTAGATACAGCGTTTTTTTGGCAGGCAGCATAAAAAAGGGTTTCTGGGCAGAGATGTCAAGTATCAACAGGTAGTTCTGTTCATAGCAAGTACCTTGAGATGGAAAATAGCTGTTTTTAAGCTGCACATGGTGTATGCAAGTGACCTGTATAGTCAACACAACCTGTAAATAGATGAGCAAATGGATATTACTAATTCCGTGTTTGTTGGTGCCTTTTTTATTTCTTAGTGCCATTCTGTCATCCTTCTTTTTAAATGAAAAACTTAATTTACATGGAAAAATAGGGTGTTTGTTAAGTATACTGGGATCAACTGTGATGGTAATTCATGCTCCACAAGAGGAAGAAGTGGAAACTTTGGATGAAATGTCCCACAAACTAGGTGATCCAGGTAAGAAAACTGTTGGCTTGATATGTACACAGCCCATCATTTCTTCATTATATAGTTTCATTACTGCTGCTCTCAAGTTCCAGGAGGATGGCTTGTGTCTGCTTCATGTAGACATGTTGTCCAAATGAAGTAGAGATTTGAATTCTGTAACGTAATTCCATAAGGAACTTTGCATGATGCCAATGAACTTGTTTGACCTTGAATAAAGAGCCTTTGTGCCTTTGATGGCAACCATTGAGGTGACTGTTAAATGCAACAGCACAGGTGGATAAACAAAACTTCTATAAATTTTGGTTGAAATGTGTCATCTCCAAGCCCAGCTTTGAGCTGTCCTTAAAATGAAAAAGGAGGTGTTGTGGTGTCTGCTGAGAAGTAAAATCCTAGAGATGTGCATTTTTGAGTGCTCATCTTCCACATAGGCATAGCAGCTCATCTACAAAATACTAATTATACAAAGGCAATTCCCATCTTAAACATGAGGGAACAGCCAACACAGGGATTGGAAAGCTGTTCTTAAGGAATGACTTGATCATTGGAAACCTGCTGATGAATACAGCCACCTGCAAAAATGTATCTCCTAAAAAAGACTCAATTCAGACTCAAGCCTGTGTCCAGTGGCATCTACACCTCAGTGAATGCAAGTGTAAGGCAATTTAGCAACCTCATCCTGTAGTTGTCTTGCCAATAGACTGGTAGAGGTAATGCAACATGCCTGGCCTCCTTTGCTTTGGCTAGCTCACTCTAACATCATCTAAACTGTGATGTTGGAGAGTAATGAGAAACATCCTGAACTCTTCTATTTAAGCTGAATTGCTCCCATTGTTAATGAGTGTTTTCCCTGCACCCCTAAGATAAATACCCCTGCTTCTGATAAACAGAGTCCATAAGTAATAAGTGTGTCCATCAGTGTGTATAAATAACAAGGTTTTTTTCCCCAACCGCAGGTTTTGTGGTCTTCGCAACGCTCGTTGTCATTGTGTCTTTAATTCTCATATGTGTGGTGGGACCTCGCCATGGACAGACCAACATTCTCGTGTACATAACAATTTGCTCTGTAATTGGAGCCTTATCAGTCTCCTGTGTAAAAGGTCTGGGCATCGCTATAAAGGAACTTTTTGCAGGAAAACCAGTGCTGAAGCATCCCTTGTCTTGGATTCTGCTGCTAAGCCTTACTGTCTGTGTGAGCACGCAGATCAACTATTTAAACAGGGCTCTGGATATATTCAACACTTCAATAGTGACTCCAATTTATTATGTAATCTTTACAACATCTGTTTTAACTTGCTCTGCCATCCTTTTCAAGGAATGGCAACACATGGCGGCTGATGACATTATCGGCACCTTCAGCGGCTTCCTGACTATTATTGTGGGGATCTTTTTATTGCATGCCTTCAAAGATGTTAACTTCACCCTAGCAAACCTGCCCCTCTCGCTGCGGAAGGATGACAGAGCAGCAAATGGCACTTTGCTGAGTACATATGACAGCTTTAATGATGATGAAGAAAGTTCTGCCTGCCTTGGTGAAATGCAATCCACTGAGAGCCTCTCGGCCAGGAGAAATGGAAGTCTGTCAGCCTTCTGAAAATATCTACGTGTTACTTAAGAAAAGAACAATTCTGTAACCCTGGAATTTTTTTTTTCTGCTGTGAAATGTCTGAGCTTGTCTGGAAATTCATGTACTTTTTAACAGTATGTGTAGACAATCGTTGATTTTTGAGTTCGATTAGTTTGGATAAAGAACACTGAAGTGGTTTTTATTTGCCTTATTTTTACTTTAAAAAGTACTAAAATGACCTCAGACCACAATTGGTTGTGTTGCTTAAGTTATGTGTAAATACTTTCATTTCATTCTTCTGTTTTTAAGATGTATTGCACTAATTACAATTTTATCAAAAAATAAATGGCTTTATTTCTGCATTGGTGGTAAAAAGGTTGCAGCAAACCTGGATCCTGTGTAACTCGTGCCCTGACTGCCCATGGAGTTACTGTAACCATACTGAAACAGGAGCTGCAGCAACTACTACTGTCCTAGTTTGTAAGAGGAAAGGGAAAGCTACAACCAAGCACAACTGATCCTTTGAAAATACTGGTTAGGTAAAGCTGTATGCAAAACTTGCTGGATTTGCTTCAAAAAACCCCAACTTTACCAAATCAGAGTAACTAGCTGGCAGAACCAAGAAGGCAGGAGCTTCTGCTCTGCTTGGATATCTGCTTGGATAGGTGAAGTGGTAGCTCCTGCCATGACAATTTATGCAGAAGGAAGGGTCTGAGGCAGTAGTAGTAGCCAAATGTTCCCTCTTCTGTAATAGAGGTCAGGTGTCTGTGCTGCCCTGGCTGTGCAGACCTGCTCTGTGCTCCTGATGCTACAGCTTGAACTCACAGAATTGCTATTTTGTTTGCAGCAACACAGGCACTGGCTGTGACACTGAGTTTTTCAAAAATAGCCAAAAACAAAAAATTAAAAAAAGGGGATAAGGCAAGTAGGTGGTAATTTAATTTTGTAAAGGCAGAAATTAAAAATTAGGGAAGAAAGTTTTTAAGAGCATTTACCATGCACATGAAAGTTGGAAATACTTGGGCCAGGGACTAATAGTTCTGGATGCTGTCAGGTTTAGTGCTTAGGGTTTAAGAGAAATTTTTTTCCTAGGACAGAAAAAAAAAAAAACAAGTTACCACCTGTGAAACAAAATTCTGCTGCCTTCCTTTGGTATGTGTCATAACCTACAGGAGGGGCAAAGGTGTCAAATGAGACAAAGGTTCTTTAAATTCTGGCTGAAGGTCAGGATTTGAGCAGCTTGGTAATCGAAAGGGAGATCAAGTCAGCAGAGCTCACTCAGAGGAAAAGGTCCCTCGAGGACGTAGGCAAAAACTGGCACAGAACCAGGGAGTGGCAGGGAAGACATCAAACAGCTGAGGTATTGCTGCACTTGGGGGCCCTGTTCTAGTACCAAAGCACCAGCCTAGCCCAGGAGCAGGCCCTCATTTCACACAGTACAGTCTGCTACTTTCTGTGCTCATGGGCACTTGGGCCTCCAGACCCAGGTTTTGATAAGAACTAATTAAAAATGAAAAGGTTACACCCTGTGTGCACCTTGCTGCATTTTCCTTTTTAGGTAGGAAATGTTATACCAAGCAAAGAACGTTTAGCTCCTATCAAGTCTATAATCCTGTTGAAAATTAAAAAATTAATCTACATTTTAAAAATGGGAAACAAACATCTCCTAGGACTTATGTCTGAATTGTCTTACTTTTCCCCCTCAGTGATCATAAAGTATGCATTTAAGCTAGTAGTTTTAAGTAATTAAGAGGCCAATTGGCCAAGTCTCTTATTGCTGAAAGTTAACTGGTAAGAATTAGAAATTATTCACATCATGATTAGTTATTTTTAAACAGTTCTAAACAAAAAAATCAGGATTTATTAATTAACCATTTCTGCACCAATGCTGAGCCAAAGCCTCAGGCATGAGACATCCCTAAACCAATGATGTCAACAAATTAGGAAAGTTGTTCATTTGTTTAACTGAAGCCAGAAGCACAGAGAAGAATCTAGCTGACCAAAAGTCTTCTGCTATCTAAAAGAATGTTTCTTAGAGAAAATAATCTGTTTAAACACCTTGTAAAAGCAATCCTGCAACAAGCTGGTGTAACAAAGCACAAGTGCTTCTGACTTCTGTCTGCCATGCACTGGGCAGCCTTGTGTGCACTCACCACAACAGACACCACTCCTGAATGAAGCTCTCAAGCACAGATGTCCTAGGAAAACCTGTTATGGTGGAAACTTGCTGATAAGATTGCCTCGAAAATCTCCTGTTTGGCTGAGTAAAATTCAGTTGATTTCTTTCCTCAAAATTGAGTTCCCTGCCACTCCAATACCTAGGTATGTATTCCTCACTTCCTGTGTACCTCTTCTGTCAGAGGCTCATTTCTACCCACTAGTGGAGTCAATTTCATGGCTGTGAAGCACCTGGAAAGAGCTGAGCAGGAGAAAAGATGTGCTGTGACCTAACCAGGAACTAATTAGAGGGAAGGTAGAAAAACAGCTTCTCAAAGGGATGCATTCTTGGTTTCACTATAGATTAGAAACACTAACCAAGTAACATCTCCATAAATCCATATCCTGGGTAAAACATGTAATTATCTGTCTGTGTCTGTTCTGGCCATCTTAACATCTTGGTTAGGGCTGATCCCAAAGCCAGTTGACAAACTGATAGGATCCTGGAGTAAGCAAGCAGGAGTTACTACTTTTGGCTGAAAGGTTTGCTTTAAAATTCAACTTTTATAGTTGCAAAGTTTTACAATTTTACTGATGCAGTGTTTGCATAATACAGCAAGTGTAATTGAACAAATACTTTCCATAATAAATCATGATTAACATTGTTAGAGTTTATGTACTGGGATTGACTACAGTGATCAGACGTAATCTTTCTCATAAACAAGAATTCCTCATCACTTGTAAATGTGTTTGGGTACACAGGTATGTACTGCCAACCACAATATAAACTGTGTTAGAAGCTCTCATTAAGAAAAAGTAAACAGTCCCCATTCTAATCAATCAAACTTCCACCTTTTAAAACTATCAGAATCCTATCAGTCACCTCCATGTTAAATAACTTTGAAACAAACACTTTAAATAGCCTTCATTTCCATAAACTGATCTCTGAGAATAATTTTGCAAAGAGGAAGAAGAATCAACTGACTATAAAATTATTCAGAAAGCACCAGCAGAGTTTGTTTTGTTTTGTTGTTTTTCTCTATTTTTTTAATAAAGGCAAATCAAGCAATTAAGGCTCTAATACAAACAATTATGCATTGATTTCTAAAAATTTTTTTCTACAGAACCCAGTTTTTTATACTCCACAGCCATTATTTCAGTAGCTTCAGGGAAAAATTATACCAGTCCAGTCTAAAATGGCCACCTCAGGACAGGAATGCAAAGAGATTTCAAAAATCTTACAGGCTTTTAATCAAAGTGTATAAAATTTTAGTCTAGAAAAATAAGTATGGATTGTATACAGTTAACTGAGCTCAGAGCCTGGAGAGAACAGTGTGCCACTCAAATGGCACAGGCATACTGAAAAATGCAGATGAGAATATTCTTTAAAACTGTTGGTGTGGGTTTTGTTTCTTGCTTTTTTTCTCTCACGCTTTTAGCCTAAATAGGTGCAAAAAGTATTGTTAGGTGAGAATCTAGTTGCTGGCAAGGGACTGATGAATTGGTGGCTGGAAGCAGCGCACGTGTTCCACGGGTGTGCTCTCTCCATCGCCCGACTTCAAATACTTGTCCAAAATAGCAATTATTTCATCATTCAGAATCTGGAACTTGCGAATTCTCTCAACCATTTTCTTCAAAGGCTGCAAACATCAAAAAAAGAGACACAGGAATTAGCTTTGGATGTGAAAAGCCTTGTCCAGAAAAGCAGCAAATGCTGTTACCTCACTTCTCCCAGCAATATTACAAATGTTTCCCTTGTACTGCTAAGCCAATGGAAATCCAAGGTGCATTTTGGTTTTTGACAGTGCTGTTTTGGGTACAAAGAAGCTCAATTTACAGCAGCCCTGTCATAATCGGAATGAACATATATGAGATGGAAGGCATTAAGAAAATCTCATGTATTTGTGACATCAGAATTCTGCTTCAGTCTTCAAACTCCAGCCTTAATGCCTTAATCTTTTGTTTCTGAATCCTGGTGCCCTCATTTTCAGCGATTCATTCTAAAAAAAGGATTGCCACATCTATGCTGCATCTGAGTACAAACAGCTCTGAGTTGTTGTTTTTATTACTACAGCAAATACAGAGGTTTTCAACTCACCACATTCTTGATAACCTCATCTTTGCCATCGTGCTTTTGGACTTTCAGGAGGTGGTAGCAGAAATCCAAGACATCAAAGCGCCGCTGCTGTCCCAAAAGCACGATGATCATACAGCCAGCCCAGTGCAAGCCATCCCCAAAGCACTGCCTGGAACGGGAAACACAGCACAGAGCAGGTTTCACATACATCTTCAAAACACAGTAAACACTTGGTAAACAGCCACTGCACTAAATAGTAAATATGTTAGGCATTTATCTAGAAAGCAAAAGCCCTGGTATGTTGATTATCATTGGAGATATCACAAGCAATTCAAATGGATGCTTAACAAAAAACCAGAACTCCCCTCCTCCTTCAATTTTACATAACAGAATTACTCCAAAAACATTTACTCCCCATTAGGCTCCAGTGGCATTACATCTCATTTTCAGTGGAAACAACACTTTCAAAGAAAACAAAGTGGGAATTCAACACAACTCTGCTCATTTAGGCTGCAGGCATGAAAGGAAGCAAATGTCCTATGCTGTTTTCTAATTGCTCAGTAAAAAGCATGTTACAGCTCAACAATTTTTCAAAATAAGGATATTCTCAAAACCAAACAACAGTTGCTGGTTAACTCATGTTAATCATGTTAAATTCCAAGTGCTCATTTTTGCTCTTACTCAGAGAAGAAATACTTGTTAAAGATAGATGCACAAATACTCTGCTATTTTATTTAAGCTGGATGTCTGTAGGGGTATGACCCCTATTGAAAGACACGTGCTAGGGCCAGTTTGTCATGGGACCATTCATTATACACTGGCAATACTTAAAATAGAGGGTTATTTTCACTACAGATACAATAGTATCTGTGTTCATGGCTTGTGAGCCCCTCCCGGGGGATGGCAGCACTTTTCCCTGGTTTTGCACATGGCTCTTGCAGACAGGCACTCCAACGCCTCCGCTCCAGCCCCACTGCCACGACAGGACAAGCCAAGCAGTGTTGCCCACAGGGCAGCTGGCAGCACGTACTCCACAGTGAACTCGTGTGTTCCCACGGGGATGCAGTAGACGAACTGCATCGCGCTCCAGAGGCGATGGAATTCCACACACTCATCCACATGCATCACCCCGTTGCTGGGCAGGGGCCCGCGCCAGATGGGATCGTCCAGGAAGGAGCGGATCCTCGTCAGGATGACCTCAAACATGGACAGGCCACAGCAGAGGCGTTCTTTGGTCAGCAAGTCCCCTTCCCTCGCAATTGCTATTTGCTAAAGCGGAGAGAAACAAAGTGCAACATCCTGATAAAAGCCCCCACAAAATTTTATTTAGAAAAATAAATACAACATATTTTTCAGTTTCACGTGGCTTATTCTAGGAGAAGTGTCCTCTGATACAAAGTGAGGTCAGAGACTGCTAACCTGGGGATCAGATCAGTGGAAAAATATTCAGAGAAAATTGTGAAAGCCTTTTCAAGTAGACAGGCTTAAAGTGAGTAACACTAACTTGCAGTAATGCTAGTCCTGGATTTATCTCAGGGCATTTTAAAAAATTCTTTGTCAGAATGGAGGCAGAAAGCAAAACCAAGAGTTCAGTGCTCTGCTGTAGCTCCTGCCTGCACTGTCCTGCCCACCTCCCTCAGCTGCGGCTGTTAACAGATGAGAAAGCTCCAAAGAGGAGAACCAACAGGCTCAGACAAAATCCGTAGGAGGCAATGCCGTTTGTGCTTGTCCCAGCTGGTGCCATCACACAGACAGCTCTCTCTAGTGCAGCAGCACCTACTGAACTGCAGCACCTATGATGACAAAAGCAGTCTGAACTCTGCTTCAGGGCATTCTGCTCTTACTTTCTTCTTTTCACATCTCAACCCGTAGCAAACTGCTGAGGTTAGCAGGGGATTAATGCACCCTCACACTGGGAGAAAGGGGAATAGTGCTGATGCTGCAAAGGCAGTTCAAGAATGTTCTCTTTGGTCATTATTTCTAGGAGGGCTCAACTCAAAGGACAGCCCATTTTCCAAGAGTTTCTAAGTGGCTGAAAGAGTGACAAAATGTTTTAAAGATATATTTACATGTGCACAAGAAAATTGATTGCTTTTGGTGGAATTTGCAAGCAGAGCTCCCTCCCAGGAGGCTGGACCTCACACTGGGAGGGTATCCCATGGTAAACATACATACTGATTAGCATTTTCCCCCAAACGTGTCACTTCTGCCCCAGTCTCAAATGTTTTAAACTTCTAAGCTCTAACAGCTTTACCAAATTCATGGGTCTAAATAAAACTCCTGTTGTGTGAACAAGCTGGATGTGCAGGTTGAAGTTCTGACAGAGCTATCAGGACAGGCTTTCTGAATGCTCAGAAATTTCTTGAATTGCCTCTGACACAAATGAGAGAGATTACCTGGGGTGTGCCAAGTCTTTCAATGAGAGGAACCAAATGTAGTGAAGCATATTTTGATTCCAGTCTCTTCATTTTAGCATCAAGTCTTTCACCCTCTGAAAGAAAAAAAAGTGAAGAAAGCAATCATAAAATTGCAATTCATCAAGAGAATTCTTATTTTAACACAATCTTTATCCAATGAGGAAGAAAACTGTGTTATTTTATAGGCAATTTAAGTAATAAATAGCTGGTTAATCTTCAATGTACTTTTAGAAAAATGCCCTTGTATTTTAAAATGCTACATGTGCAGACAGAAAGAAGGATTTGTAGTGGAATACATATAATTAACTAAATTCAAGGAAGAATATAAGAATCTGTTATGCTGCTGCAAAGATATTTGACTCCCACTTGTACTAAGACAACTAAGTTGTCTTTATGCATAAAATGTTTGTCTCTAGAAAGTGAGGTAAAATGAAGATGGAATCTTGTGTATAGCAAGGCTAAAAAGCAGCTGGCACTCCCTCAACACTGGCAAGTAGGAAATGTCCTCTGGCAAATGGGAAAATACCATTTACAGTGGTCTGGTTAGCTTTATGTAGAGATGCAAGTGCTACTGTGAGCCTGGAAATATTCTCAGAGTTTAGGAGCCAATGGTACTTCTCCAAGCAGAACAAATCAGCTGCTCAAGCAGTGAGAAATGGAAAAGAAAGGAGACAGAAGAGAAACACAAAGAGAGGGCAAGGGGGAGGGTGGACAGCTCACTTTCCGATGATGAAAGATGAGGAGAACAAATACCATAGGAAGCAATCCTGCAAATGCTCACGACTGCATACTCAGTTTAGTGAAAAGGACATGAAAAATCTACAGGGACCACTTGTATTTACTTACTTGCTGACAGACTCCCTACACCCTGTGTGATCAGACCTCCTCCATTTAACTGACAATTCTGTAAGCTAAACAGCAGCTTCAAAAAAGCCTCTCACTATATCCACAAAGCAGGATAATACTGCCCTGGGCATCCATCCTGTGTTTTCTCTGTCATGGCATTCCTCCTCTTCCCCTTGTAATTTGCACAGAGCATCGCCAGGAAACATTTGTTTTTTCAGCCAGGCAAACAGGCCTGGATCTGATACCTCTGTCCTGTAATTACCAGCACTGTGGTAAAGGGTGGCTGGAGGTGGTTACTGAAACTGCAGCAGCAGGCAGGGGAAGGGGAAAGCATTACCCAAGGAAGGTATTTTCACTTTGCCAGTACCTTTGACGTGAACCCTGGGCAGGATGTTTTGGAATGGCGCTGCGTGCAACAGGTCACACACTTCCTCGAGAGACTGGGACAGAAAGAAAATGAGAGGCATTTAGGACAGAAGCATCAATCCCCAAACCACACCAGACCCCCACAACGAGATTCCAAACGCAGGCCGATGCCGCTGCAGAAACAGCAGAGGGCAGCCAGCCTCTGTCACCACCGCAGGGAGCTGCTCCCGGCCTCTCCTCCCGGATCACTCCCAAAGACCACCGCATTTCACCAGGTTACCCTGCACTCATAAATAAACTCCAGCAACCCCCCTCCCACCCTCAGCTGGCAGTTCATAAAGGACAGGGTATTTATCAAATAAACTAATGCAGCATGAGTAATTTCGGTGGGAAAGCGGCAGACAGTTCCTGCACAAACAGGGGAAGAAGATGACTCACTGCTTGGTTATTTTTACCAGAGCCACAACCCATTATCCTAATGGGAGCTTATCGTGGTGGGAGCACCTCCCTGCCAGGCAGGCTGAGACATGACAGCAGCAGAGAGCCATGTCTTAGGAAGCATTTTACATCTTTAAGGACCGAGGAAAGGAAGACAGATGTCTCCTGTTCTTCCATACGTACAGAGAAAATGCAGAGACGACCAGAAGCAGATGCATGACTTTGCTAAGACCCTCTCCTCATTTTGAAGCAGAGGCCCTACTAATTTGTAATCCCTCAATACTAATATTAGAAAAGTTGGTCTTCCTCCATACTTTCAGCAAGGCTAGGGTGCTGTGCTCATGTGCCTTTTCCAGGTCTAATTCCTTGATGTCAGCCAGGGAAATGCATATGTTAGGCAGTCAGGATGAGCAAGACACACCCACGATCACAGACGCACTCAGAATTGCACTTTGCACCACGCTAAAGTCCAGATTAGTTATGATGGATGACCACAACAGAAAAATACTGCAGTGCATGACAGGACACTGCGGCCTGACTGAGGACAAGAACGAGAGGAGAGGCAGCAAGCACAGCTGTATGACTGGAAAGGGTAACCTTGGCAGTGTCCCAAAGAAAGTATCTCCATGCTGGCATCACTCTGGTACACCCTCAATCCTCCCAGGAGGGAGTGAGGGCCCTCACCCACCTGGCCTTTCTCCACATACCCACTCAGCCTGAATCTAAAGTAATCCAGCTTCTCACTCTGTTTCAGCTGTGCCATTATTGACTACAGGTTTGCTGCTTGTCACCCAGCCCTCCAATTACTCTCCCCCATGAGGGAGGGATCCTCTAACACCATGAGCAGGAGCTCTGAGGAACAGAATGTCTTTGTTACCTTATCTAACACCAACAGCTTTAATACACCCTAGAGAAGGAGCCTTCCATGAAGGTTTATTTTTGTCTAACAGCAGGCCCCCAGCCAGCTTTCTGAGGAAATGACGTGGCTGGTTTGTAATCAGCAAAGATCTCTGCGTGCTGCCCAACCTCAGCAGCACCGTGAGCTCGCACAGCCTGGGCAGGGTGCCTGTATGCACAGCAGGAAGAGTCAACAGCACCATGCAGGTGGTAAAGGAAGGGAAGCCAGCACACCTGTTGCTGTTCTGATTCATTACCAATGCCCACCTTTTCTCTGTAAGCACCCACAAGCATTAAAAACAAAGAAATTACAGGTCTGGCCATCTTGTTTGAACAGCAAATAGTAACAACATGGAAGAAGAATGGGAAGAGAAAACTGGAGGTAGGGACAAATATCAATTGTAGCACTGTACCCTCAGCAGTAGGCAGGTTTGCACAGTGTAAGTCTCACTCTGGATACATCAGAAGCAGCTGAAAGACTGACACGTTTCAGTTTCATTCAAGCTAAGACAGATGGGTGAATTTCTGCACCACCATCAGCCATCCAAGCAGCAAGGAAGATGCCCAGGGATGTCCACGATAAGTTTGTGATGTCTCAGACCTTAACAGGAATGAAATGCAGGAAAGGAATACAGCAGGACCACATGCACAACTCGCTGACATAAAGAGTGGCCACACTGTGACTGGCTGCAGGAGTGCCAGATGTGATTATAATTTATGGTGAAGATCGCAGTGTCAGATCCTCAGGTACCACGCAAGAGGCAACGTCTCTCACCCAGCAAAGTCAGGCATCACTCTATCTAACAGACAGGAAAGCTCCTGCAAGACTGAAAGAGATGAGTGCAGGGAACTGTTTCTACCCATCTGCCCATCAGTAACAGCAAACTCACAGATTTCAACCTTGTTATTGATGACGTTAGTAACAAAAATATGAGAGTACATTTTGAGAGACAGATGGATTTTAAAGTAGCACAGCAGGCACCTACCAGACTCTGTTCAATGAGGAGGCAAAACAGGACAGCATTTCCCACTTCCCGTAAATTCTGGAAGCAGACAGTCTTCAGTTCTGCATATTCAACAATGTCCTTCAACTGATGGTGAAAAAACTCCAAGATACCTGAAATCAGAAAAGAAGTGAAAAAAAAAAAGTCTCAGGAGCCAGAAAGAAATCTAGAGATGACCACACAGGCACACTGTTACCTCAGGGAAGGAGACAAAAGATACTAGCCATGTGAATCGGAGTCATAGAGATCAGGATTAATTTTAATTTCTGCTTCAAAAGCCCTCTGATTTTCTAACCAATTTGTCTATTCGAAGGTTGCACAAATGTGCATCCATACACTGTTTGACAATACAAAAAACTGAGGTTTAGAGTTTAGAGGTTTAGAGTTCCCTCTCCATGTATCAGCACGTGAGATTTTATCTCCAGACATGCAGCCTAGAGGAAACTAAAAGGAGCAGCATTTAAATACATTAAAACTCAGAGGTTATGAAGTGTGAAGCCAGTGCACTGACCTTTCCAACTGGATAAATCATGCAAAGTGCAGTGCCTAACTTTTCACTCCTGGAAAAGGGAGCCAGTATAAGAGGTAAGAAAAAAATATCCAGGGGCAGGAAGAGAGACTAGAGCTCTCATTCATCTGCTTTAAGTTGCAGCCACCGTTCCCCAACCTGCTGCACCACCTGACCCATCTCAATCCACAGCTGCTGTTTTCATGGATGACAGAGCCAGCAAGGAGCAGAGAAGGTAAGATACAGGGAAGAGGGATAGTATCAGGCAACGACTCTGACAGTGCCACGGGGCCAGAGGTGATGATTTGCCACCTCTCAAGCAAAAGAGATCACAAGTCAAGCTCTGTTGGCAAGGGTACACCAGATCCTGTTGACAAGCACAAACAGAACGCAGTTTCTGTCAGTTTTGTCAAAAGCTGTTAAAAACCACCTAAAATTATGATTTTCAAACCCACATAGTTTACATAAATATTTGTCTTTTCCATCAAACTTCTCCTAAACAATGGTGATGCGTAACATGCTGGTGGACCTCCAGCTCCTTGCCCTCCAGCCTCAGAAAGGCTCTGCAGCCCCTTGGTTAGAGAGAGGCCCAGGAAACCACAGGCTCAGCAGCTTCTGCAGAGACCCAGTCTGGTTACCTTTCAGAGGTTAAAGCCACGTCCAGGATGGGAGAGAAAGAGCAGAGAACTACAGTAGGTCAGACAGCTCATCAGCTTTTTACAAGTTAATTTTTAGCAGCATTTCTTCATCGTTCTGCACAAGCCTGGCCCTTCTAAAAAGCCTTTAAAACACTTCTAAAACACTTGACTGAGAAGAAAATGCATAACAAAAAGCTTTCAAATTGCATGCTGCACATGGCAGTTCATTTCCATCACACTGCATTAAGCCAGATAGATCTCCACCCGACTGCATCTAAAGAAATTGAGAGAAAACAAGGAAAGAGAACACAGATGCCCTTCAGAACCATGAGTTCCTTTGACACAACTAATGAACACTTCCCATGCAGGAGATCATACTTGGCTATCTACCCAGTGAGGCAATGGCTGGAGAGAGCACACAAACATGAAATACAGCCTGCAGTGTATCTCTTCCAAGGAAATCCCTCAAATTCAGCAGAGGAACTTGAAAACATACAGTGAAGGAAAGAATTGCGTAGGTAACCCACACACTTCTACAGAAAGCTTCACATCATTAAAATTAGTAACACAAAACATCAGTAAAGTGCACGATGAGGGGATGCAGGGCTGGCTGTTACATCTCAAAGAACTGTTTGTCAATAGATAATTAACAGTAAATGAGTGTTCCCACATGCATTCAGTGGAGGTGAATTTCAGACTTAACTTTAGTACTTTGATGACTTGAGAGAAAAACAGATCTGAAAAACTGATGGAGAAGTGTTAGACCTAGCAAGTGCTTGCTGAGCTTAATTTATTCCAAGGTAACACATTTACAACTAGCTAAGAAGCAAACAGTGCCAGCACATCACCAATTTCCTCCTCCCCACAATACAGGGACTGTGGAATAGAAAAGCTGTGGGAAAGGCTGTTAGTGTTCATTGAGCACTGCAGGGTACAGGCCAATCACAATCCCCAGGTGTGTGAGGAGCAGCGAACACTTGTGTTTGTCATTTAAACACACCTGCCCACCATGGCAATGGGATGCTGCAGTGCTGAATACTGGGACTCCCATTTTAAAGATGAGACTGAAAAGGTTGAAAATTTTTGCCCAAAAAGTTTTTGATGCCAGGAAGAAAACACGAAGTTAGGGAACTGATATCAGCTTTACCACAACAGTGATATCACTACAGTGCGTTTTAGTTACACACCCTAGCATTTATTTTGTGTTTTTTGATGAAAGGATTTCCATGAGTAGAAAGAAAGGTCTTCTAAGAATGAATTGCTAGAAGTCAAATACTTTCCTCATTCCAAGACTTTCTGCAAACAAAAGTGTCCTGGTTTGAGACAAATTCAGGGAAATGCTCTGAAAGGAACTTCTCAAAAGAAGGCAGATTACAGCCACCCCTCCCTCACCAGGTTCAGGAAATAAATATTTCCTCGGAGGAAAGTGAAAGAGGAATGAAAACTATTTATTAAACAAACATGCAGGAAAATATTAACAATGCAAAATAATAAAATCTCTTGCCGTGGAGAGAAACCTGGAAGATTTTAGAGTCCTTCTGTGGGTGCAGTCTCTCTCCTCCTCCTCGGACCTGGAGTTTCAGCACAGGCCCCCTGCAGTCCTCAGGGGAAAGTTTTCCCAATGAGTTCTGGTATTGTTGAACAGTTCAGAAAAGAAGAAGGAAAAACCAAAGTCCCAAGAAAACAAAGTTTAACTCTCTGTCTCTCTCCAAAGAAATGGAGCTGAGAGCTGGCTGGAAAGCAAGGAAGGGTGCTTCCTCTCCTCTCTGCAGCAGCAGACAGAGCATGGATAGAGTGACCTTGGAGCACAGCTCCTCTGGCTGTCTTTTTCTCCTGCACCCAGTTTTAAAGGCAAAGAAAGGCACAGGATTCATACCTGGGCGATATGGGATACACATCATAAAGTCACCCAAAGACAAAAAGTCTATTGTGTTATCCTGGACTTAAGCCTATGCCATAGAGGAAATAGAACTAGAATATCTACCAATGTTTCTGGTCTTAGAATCTGTGCCACATACACAGAGATTGATGGTGAACCAACAGAAGGGCTGGAAGACTCCCTGAAACACAGTGAGGACCTGTAGACTTCTCCACAGGGTTACCATGGAGAGAAAGCACTATCTGAGCACACAGGATATCAGTGACAGGCACGGCCATGGGCATGCTCTTCCCTTTAGCTGGCTTGGTGAGAAACAGAAGCTGAGCAGAATAACAAGGAAGATTCTGCTGCTGCAACATGGAAATAACCATCAGTCATGACAGGGATGGAAAAGAGTAGGGTTTTCAGACTCCACTCAATCCCCTGCCCAGCCTGTGGATTTTGTGGGGAGTTTCAGAAAAAAAGCTGACATCTAGAAAGATGAGAAATATTTTTTCACGGGCAGTGAAATCCTGAGAATAACCCATGTCACTTAAAGAAAATATAAAGGAGCAGGATGGCACAGAGAGAAACCAGGAGCAGCACAGAGAACTGTGACCAGAAACAAGAACCTCATACTGCAAGTGTGACTTAAACCAAAGTGAGACATTAAGTNGACAGCCAGTATTTAGCGTGCAGGTGTTCCAAATGCTGCCATTATCAGTGTACTTCTTCCCTTTAGATCAAGAGCTTGATTTACCAGCAGAACAGTACAAAGTTTACAGAGCTACACAGGCTATTTCTGATGAAGGACCAATCTTTTCCCAGTGGAATCCTGTGGCAGAAATACATCATCATGTTTTCATTAACATTTGAGCAATGCTATTCCAAATTACACTTCTGTGCACAGTACACAGAAGTGTATTTTTATGAAAGAGTATGTATGTCTACTTAAGCCCTGGAAAAAGAACAAGTGTCTTCGGAAAGTTAATTTCACTTAATTGCCTGCAACCTTCCTTCTTCCTCTATTTCTGTTTGTGGGTGGAATTTGTAAGTTACTGAATTAGTAATATATACACAGAATTTTGCAAGGTAAATGAAGCAAGGTTTTTTGCTCCTCCTCTCTAAGAAAACAGTTTTAATTAAATCCCTCTATTCCTGCAGATGGGACAACATCAGGTGTCATAGTAATTGATTATATAATCCCAGTTTCTGATTTACACAGATCACAACAGAAGCAAAGACTGTTGATACAGAATAGATCCGGTAAAGTACAGAAGATTAGTAAAGGATTAGGTTTCCTCTCTGCTTCCAAAATCCCATCTCAACAGCACTGAACAGCAGATGCCAAGTTTCAGCTGTGCAGTCTGTACACTAATTAATTTAGCAAGTCAGAGCAAATCAACACATGCAACTCAAAGCTGGTTGGATTCCTTCACTTTGGTCACTTTTCATTTCTCCATTCACACCTACAGACTCTAATCAAATATGTTCCAGAGCTTGTAACAATTCTGGTACCTAAAAGATTTGGACAAAAATGAGCTACTAATTCTAGAACTGAATTTCTGACTACAAACAAAGTGGATCTTGATGCTAATTCTTGGTCTAGTTGTGTTTTGGGTTATTATCTGCAAAGAACTGACTTGACTACGATCAAATAAAATCTACTAATCTGCAACAGCAAAGCTGCTCCCAAGAAACAGGGTGCTATAATGACCTTTAGTTTATGTTCACTTTCATAGAGACCATCAAATGCTGTATCCAAATACTTCTTTGGCTTACAAGAGACATGGTTAACTCTGCATAGCAGCAGTGCTGCCATTTATTCCCTTCGATGGAAATATTCACCAGGTTTAAGCATATACATCCATCCAAATCTACCTATCTATACATGGAGCCTGTGCACTGCGTTTATTTTGCTAGAAAGAAATATTCCACTGTTCTGCATATCTAATGAATTCTTAATGCCCTCTTAAAATCATCAAGATGATCTGGGTTTCCCCTGAATTTTTTCAAATAGCCTCAGACACCCCCCCAAATCTTTCTCCAATGGACAGGTTTCAGGAAGACCTGTGAACACATTTCCTTCACTCAATGTGGACTTAAGCCGTTGTGCCCTCACTTAAATTATTCTCTTCCATATCTGAGTTGGATCAAACCCCTGGGATAACATGTAGAATCACAAACCCTTCTGCTACGCCCCAAGCGATGCTTCCCTCGCAGCCTCCAGCCACTGCTGCCCCTCCCCATGCTTCCCAGCCCAGGCTTGCTCCAGTTCCTACTAGACTCTGACCTGAAATACTACAGAAAAAGAAGGGGTGGATGACTCTTTTTCTGCCAGGTTGCTGTGCAGAAACAGCTCACAAGGTGTTGCCAACAGCACAATCAGCCCAGGGAGAGATAGGAACACAGAAGCCAGGGCTTTGTGGGGCTTCCCCAAATTTTCATGGCAACGTGGGGGGATTTCAAGAGGTTATGGTCTGGGATAACAAATGCTTTGTCCTGCACCAGCTTTGAGTGTTCTGTTTCTTTGGTTTGGTTTTTTTGTTTTTTTCTTTAAAGAAGAAACATGGCAATCCTATACTTAGGAAAAAAATACACATTTTGGCTACTTTCTTTGGCTACCTTCTATCTTGCTATGGTCATTGATTTTTAAAAAAAAAATTCTTCTCGAGGAGTGGAATACCAGTGACAAAAGCCTCATGTCACGCAGAGCTGACAAACTACTTTCCTTGTGGTATTCAATGACACTTCAGAGTGGCAGGATACTCATTCATCAAAAGCAGGAATGACATGTTCAAATACTCAAAAAATAGCAGAAGAAAATGTTACCTCCACAATGAAATTTCAAGCTTAAACTCTTACAATGCAAGATAGAAGATTCCTTTAAGATCTTTAGCAACTTTAAAACGTCCCTTTAAAAATCCTTACGCTTAATGTATTTTTAGACAAATATTTTTATGACTACAAGATGAACAAGTTCCCCACTGCTTTAGACTGTTCCTATGGAAACAAACCCATTGGCACAGAGGAGTCCTAAACAACTCTGATGCCACTGTCTGTACCCTGCTCCTTTTAGCAGCAATAAATCACCATTTAGAAATCCACAAGTCTAGAAGGCTGATTATGGAGGGGCCAAGGAACTGCAATCAGCAAAATCCAAACAAAACTCTCCAAATGAAAAATCTGAAGTGTATGAAAGAGCTAGAGGCTTACTTACTGAGCGTGCTTAAATTGCTTTGCATGTGGAGAATGGACTCAGGAAATTAATTCTGAATTAATAAATGCATGTTACCTCAAGATAGATGAGAATCCGCATATTTCATCTAAAGACTGGAATCACAGTTTTGGTCTGTATATGTGGGTTGTGCCAGTTATAAAGTTATTAAATTATTTGTTACGAAAGAACAGAAGCTGCACACAGAGATAGCCCACAGCACTCAGGCTTACTACTACAATAACTTCTGAGGAAGCTTTTGGAGGCAGAGGAGGGAACACACAACAGTTGGTGTGTATTGGCTTGCATTTTCTGTGACAAAACACATAAACAAGGTGTGGCTAAGACTGCTAAAGAGAATTCAGCACAGAAAGGAGAGGACAGTGACTCAAAGGAAGCATGTTTTGAGCCTCCCATTCTACAGCCTGGCAGTTCCTCTCCAGATGAAGGCTAAAATCTACAGCACATCCTTACACAGAGAACATTCTCCTTTATCAGCCAGTACTGCTCCAAGGACAGACAGCTCCATGATGGGGAGGTGCCAGAGAACACAGGGCAGTTTTTCTATGATGTGAGAGGGATGGAGGTGTCCTGGTCTTTCACAAGCCTCTTGTGTCTGGCAACTTGGAGAGATGGCATGACAGTGCTATAAAGGCTGTCTCTGCCATTTCTTGTGAGAAAGAGACTCTCCAGGGGGTTATTATGTGTCCACTGCTAGAAATAGTTCAGAACAGGAAAACTACATGTGTTAAGTCAAAACCTGACAGGAACAGGGGCAGCAAAGGAGCAGAGAATCACGTGGGGTTTTGAGATCCAGTCCAATTCTACAACTAGGTATGATATTCCATGGTAAAATCAAGAATTGCTTTGACCTCTTAGTCCAGTAGGCATTTAAACATATGGCAATTCTTTTGTAAGAGTAAATATGAAGTCAAAGTAGTTTGTTACCACTGCACCAGTAAAGTTCTGCCTTTCCTATAGGATGGATTAACCTTAAGAGAAAGGCTTCTCCTAAAATCCCTGGGCATCTCCTGCCAAATATTCAGCCCTCACAAGTGAGGATTTCTGGCAAGCTTCCTAATGTCACATGTAGCACAGCAGAACCTGGCGATGTATTATCTATATTTGAGAATACCTACTGCTTTTGTGGTCAGACCTTAATGAATGGCTAAAAGCCTCAGATTATTTTTATACTTCTAACTACCATGATTCATCCATTTTTATGCTCCAGGGAGAAAAACAGGAAGGAAACACTTAGTAAGACCTCGATTTCATTTAACATTGGTAATGAACGTCAAGCAAGCTGTGGGAAGCAGAAAAAACCCAACCTCATTCCAGTTGGAGTGGCATTTAATAAAACGAAGTGACTCTGGAAAAATAAACTCAGGAGGTGGGTGGCACATGGAAGGACTAATTTGTGTTAATTAGAAGTTGTGGAGGAGGAATATTTTGAAGGGGGAAGCAGATTCAGAATTTCAGTGAACAATGTGATAAATACTAATTAGCCAATTATTTCTCTATAGTGGCAAGCAGCTTTCAACGCCATTTCTTCTTCTGCAACTGTCACACCTCCTGTTGAGAGGCTAAGATGCACCCCACACAAGCCTCAGACATAACTATTCTGGCAGGACCAGTGTGCCTCCCAGCAGTATCACTCCTTTTATCTTGCATTTGGTGAGGGCAAAGGAAAAGGGAATAGAGGCTGTTCCAGAGAAGTGGGTTATCTAAATTAGACATTTGAACAGAAAAAATGTGAGAGGCTAATTTGCTGAGGGAAAAGCTCAACACATTTATGAGAAAGACTAGAAATAGAAACTATTGTGGACATCCCAGCTCAATATCAGTTATGTTATAAGTCTGTCTCTGTACAGATTGTCATCCTTTTGCCCTACATACAGAAGTCTTAAAACTTTATTAAGTACTTTCAGAAAGCACAGCATTCAATGATTCCTGTTATAGGGAAAAAAAACCAGAACAAAAAACCAAAGCCAGACTAAAAACTGATTATCAGGAGAGAAAAAAAGGAGGAAAAAAGGAGAGAGGGAAAGACAGGGATATCCAAGATTCAGAAGACAGTGGTTACTGTCATCTTATTAAGGCTGCTAAGGTAACATCAAACACAAACTAACCTGGAGAACCATACTCATGTCTTGGTAACCTACAGATCTTAGGCATCACTTCCATTAGGGTCTTGACATACTGAAGAATGGTCCCTTGTAACTGAGAGAAAACAGATGTATGTAAACATGCCAGTGTTGTTGAACTAAGAAACTTTACAACAAATTGCATTCAAACTATACATGAACTGAAGTGGCTCTAAAAATCTTGCATTTAATTCTGCCAGTCATCACCTTTTAAAAGGCAACTTTTTCAAATTAAAAGAATTCACATGGCATTAGCCACCTTTGCTACAAAAAGAGTGGCACAACAGCTAAGGCCAGGAAGGTAAAAAAGAGGAAAACATGTTTTTCTCTTACAGACTCTTTACTGCCTAACTAACTTTAACGTTTTTGGTTAAAAAGTTGCATTTGAATGCTTTCAAAACCATTCAAAAAGCATTTCAATGCATTCAAAAGCAATATGACAAAAAAACCCTTATGGTTAGGTATGGCTGTAACAGCCCACACTGGTTCTTCTGGACATACCAGTTGAGGCAGTCCCAGCCTCCAGTCAGCCTGTCTTCCTACCACTAGACACCCCTTTCTTATCTGTCCCCCTACACCTGAGCTTCTCCATCAGGCGTTGGCAGGACATCCTCCCCCAGGCCTTTCAACCTTCTTTTTAAATGACCAATGCCACCTTTAATGAATTGAGACAATTTACCACTAAGTTATTAAAAAAACCCAAACTCATAAACAACAAGCCAATGCTTGACATGCAAACCCTGAAAAATATAAATGTTTTCCTCTTTCCCTGAAGATTAAACTAGAGCACCTTTTCAATCAGGATTCACCCTTTCTAGAACATCAAAAATGTACTCAGAACATTGTGGGAATTAATGTAAACAAACTGCCAAACATGTCAAGTGCCTGCAGTAAGATTATGAATACCACAGCTTTCCCTGGTACAGTTGGATTATTTTGGCAGCATGCTCCTATAAGCAACAGGGAGTAAAATATAATTTCTTTGGCTTAAATTAACTGCAATGTACTATGGCTGTATATATATATATTCTCATGGCACAGCAAACAGCCAGTGCCTCAGCCTCCTCCCCATTACAAAAAAGGCTCTTTCCAATACAGGATACCCAGGCTGTGTGGCTAATGTCTTCAAAACTGGCCTGAGCAGCATTGCTCAAGCACAGAGGTTGTACTCTCCTGCTGTTAAGAAGTCCTCTATCAGTGATGTCATAAATGAGAGCCTTGAAGTTAGGTGCCAGGCATAAAGCACACTACAGCTGTTCTCAAAAAATATCAAGGATGTGAACGTACAGTATGGTCTTTAAGTTGAAATCAACTAATTTGAAACATTCATACTTTTCCAGAGCCTACCTAGGCCCTAACAGCTCAGGTCACCACAAATTAAATTAATCTCCAGTGAAGTTTTCAAAACACCACTCAGGGCACCCAGGCACATCTTCTACTGCTCACACAAGACATTGAGTACTGTCAAGCACAGTTATATTGAACTTCAATGGAAGTTATTTTAATTTTAAATTTTTATCCAGGATCTCACTTTCACTTTGTTTTTCCTGAGACATTTCCTATCAGAAACCATGTAGACTAGCAGAAAAACAAAGACAAGTAGCATACCAGGCTCTTGACAACTTTCAGCAACTCCTCCATCACCACAGCAATGCCCTGATATCCAAGAAGTCTACAGATGACTTTAAAGTGAGGGGGACCAACAAAATTCCTGTAGTTGCTGTAAATGCTGGAATATGCCAAATTCAATGCCTAAAACAAGAAAACAGATATGATTAATGAAAATTTTGTCCGTCTGTATCTCAATAATAATGTAAATTAAATAGCATGTTAAAGCACATTAAAACTGAAATAATAATTCTGTATCTTGCTGTCTCTGAAAACTTTAAATACTAAGTTTCTCTTTTGTAAGGCAGGAACTTCAATCAAAATCTATTATTAAGACAAAATTGGGAACACTTTTTTTCAACCAGATATCTTCCATTTATCATTTATAAAGCCACTTTCTCTATTATACTTTTATATCTACACAAGCATAAAAGTAGTCAATAATCCAGAATTTAAAGCATTATCCAGGTATTCCAGATCCCTGAATTTAAAGCACAGCTTCTATTCCTATATCTTCCATTTTATGCACAAAACATCTTGAAAGAAATTACTTCAATTTTCACAATAAGTGTTTTAAGTCTCTGAGTACTCAACTACAAAAAAACCAGCCTTCTGCAGTTACTGCTCTCTGCAACTAATGAATAAGGATCTTTCTTTTTCAAACCCCTTTGCTGTATACAAGATCAAAGCAAATCTAAATCTTTCCATGCAACCTCATGGAAATTCTTCAAGACTTGTAGAAATAAGACCAGGTGCTTCGCCATAGTCACATTTATTTTTATGGAAGTGAACACATCTGTACAGACTAATGCTATGTGGGGATTTAGGAACTGTTTGCTGAAGCTGCAGATTAGAGATGAGTTGGCTAATTTAGCATCCTCCATTACTGCAAGTGGGTTGTTCTCCTAATACCCTAAAATTTAATTTTAGCAGGAATCTTGGCCACCTTTTTTACAGAAAGGACTGTTGTGCTTCCTCTAGTTTTGCAGTTTCATTCTCTCTAATAACACACATAGAAAACAGCATATAGTTAAACTTTCAACTTCACACAAGCTGTAACAGAAAATTTCCCAGGAAGAACATTACCTTCAATGCAGATCCTGCCCTCATAACCCATGCAAGTCAACACCAGATACTGTAATACACTGCATTAAGACAGTACGAATTCAAGTCACAAAACTCTACCAAGCTCTTGGAAGATTTTATTCTCATAAAAGGGCTTAAAAATAATCTTTAGAAGCAATTAGGATAGAAAATACACATTTTCATTTGTTGTATATCTCTATATAAACATCAGTTTCCAACTGAGGCCTTAGAAATTTCAAAAAATTGTATTCTAGATTCAAACTAAAAGAGCCATTTGGATGACTATAAGAATCCTAGTACATAACACAGTCCTGCTGTTGTATCAGAGCTGGCTAAAAGGCCAAACTCCAAATGCATCCCACCAGGAGACAGCCTAAAGCTGTATCCCTCTAGTACAACCTGTGCATTTCCACAGCTCTCTGCATACAAAAGTGGGGTCTGGGGCAAAGACAGCAGAGAGAACTGGTAAAACCTTGAGAACACATGTGCAGATGAATGTCCTGACACACTAAGGATTTATACAATTGCCCGTAAAAGATGAGATTTCTTTTTTTGTTTTTGATGTTTCCAACTGGTAGGTCTCCTACAATAAACATGTCAGAACTATCTATTTTGGCTACAGCACATGGAGAATTTTACTTTAGTAGGTTAAAGCCATGAGGTTAAGGGGACAGAATCTCTCTTAACACAGCAGGAATTTGCCATAGAAAAGTAAGCCCTAAAAACATAATTTCAGTATTTAAAAACTTGCCAATACACGAGAAGCCAGCCAATCTAAAAATGCATCTTTCACATAAACCTCACGGGGAAGTACCTAAAATTTACAGTTCACCTGTAAATGCTGGATTAGTGGATCTTTCTAAACTGTGACAAGGAGTTTAGAAAACACCAACACCACTTCCCCCCACAAAATGAGGCACAAAAGCATAAAATCCTTAGGGAAGAAGCCACTAACAAGAGGGGGGTGGGGGTGGAAAGGGAGGGAAGAGAAGTTGCTGTTCATTATTTTTTTAAGCTATACTTGCTCCCTCCCCTACTTAAATTAAAAAAAAAAAAAAGAAAGAGTTGTTAGTTGCTGATGTCATCAAAGTGCTAACATTAATCACTCACAGCATCACTGGTCCACACACATGAGTATATAACAGGGATGCTCAGGCAGCATACTGCCAAGGAGAGGCAAGCAAGAGAGGGGGAAAAAGACATTATTTTTTTTCTCCTGTGTGGTCTTTGAAAAGCAAGGCAACAGCATCTTTAGACAAGATGTGCTCTTGCACGAATTTAAGTGGAAGAGACAAAGAAACCATGCCACCAGCAGCATCGGAGAAAAAAACTGAAATCACCAAGCAATGAGAATTCAGAGAATCTGAGGAGAAGAAAAAGCAAACTGGCAAACAGAGATCAGTCAGGAAATAATTCACGTAGAAAGGGATACAAAAAATTTGGTGTTTGTAGCATTTTCACAGCAGCATCGCTGTAAAGAAATTCTGTTCTGGAATTTCCATCAGGAAGCGACGGTAAGTACTGACTTTATGATCCATTAAACATCAGATGGCTTTTCCAAACATTTACTTGTCTGCAATTATGTGTTTTCTAATGACTGATGTTTTGTAACAATAGAAATGTATTATTGCTATTTAATTATAGTTCAAACACTCTACTTACAGAATGTTATGAGGATAAAACTGTCAAAATGTTCTATAAAAAAAATATAATTTAAGTAATAGGGACCTACCAGCTAAAGAGAAGGTAAAAGAGCAAATACAAGCTCTGATCTCACTAATGCACCCTATTTTGATATCTGCAGTAGTTGGGTAGATGCCAAAATGTATCTGTTTGATAAGTTTATCTGATAGCAAACTCAATTCCTTTATATTGTTGCTGTATTAAAAAGGGTGCACCTACCACAGAATTAGAAGAGCAGCATCTACCCAGATCAGTCATATCCATGGGTTTAGTGTCATGAAAATAAACATACATCTTTTTCTTCCCACTTCCCAGTAAGTGTAATCTAAAAGCCTTGAGCAACAATTTTCATACATAAACAGGCACAGAATCCTTATCATAAATGCAATGTCACTATCTAAATTCCATTAAAATAATACACATTTTCCCAGTCTCCTATCTAGTAAAAAATACAAGTATTACAGAATAATTTCAGAATATGTTATCAGCAAATCTCACAAGCCTTCTTCCTCTGAAGAATTTTCAATAATTAATTGTTATTTAGCCAGGAAATGTAACATTTTAAACTTGATTTAAAAAAAAATTAATTTTCATAACAAAGTCATAAACAATGAAATACAGTGTTATCATTGCGGTCATTTATAGTTATTTAAAAAAGTGAGAAACTTTCAAAGTGGAAAAAAGCTTCCACAAGTGCCACTGGGAACTGATGATCAAACTAAGGAATCAGATTAAACTGCTGAGGTAAGCTCTTTTTCAAAAGTTACCATCACAACAGTAAAAGCATAAAACCCAAGCCAAACAAATGCAAATACCCAGTGGTTGTTATTATCTATTCTTTAATAGATAGAAAATTGCAGAAAAGAGATGTTTTCCTTTCACTATTTACAATGACAACATACTGAGAATCTCAAAATACTGGCAGATTTTCTAATTTGAATTGAGGACGAGGAGGAGTATAAATTCAGGGCAGACAGACTATGGGATTACATAAATTGACTTAGTACAGAAAAGAGCATTACTAATTTTTTAAAATCCCCACTATTTGTCCAAAAGGTAGGCTATAGTGAAAGCTGTATGTCACTAAGCTTGAGAAAGCTTTTCCAAGAGGCTGACTAGCATCGAGACTAAGTATTGTGATACTGATACCACCAATGTACAGTGTTCACAGCCACTGCCGCAGTGTAGCTGCAGTGGCCACAGATGTGCAACTTTACAGCAAAACATGGACAATATCATAGAATCACAGAACAGTCTAGCTTGGGAGGGACCTCAAAAATCACCTAGTTCCAACATCCCTGCCACAGGCAGGGATACCTCCCACAGACTATCTGGGCAACCCATTCCAGTGCCTCACTGCCCTCATAGTAAAGAATTTCTTCTTAATATCTAATTTATATATACCTTCTTTAAGCTTAAAGTCATTCCTCCTTGTCCCATCACTATCAGCCTGTGTAAAAAGTCCCTCTCCAGGCATATTGTTAGCCCCCTCTAGATACCAGAAGGTGCTGTAACGTCTCTCTGGAGGCTTCTCTTCTCCAGGCTGAACAGCTCCAACTCTCTCAGCCTGTCTTCATAGGGAAGGTGTTCCTATGTGTACTTGTGAATAAGAAACTAACATAAGATACTGGAGACAAAATAATATCTGGTCATGTTTCCACATACTCTTTTGTTTTTCAACTGATTGTTAATGGCAAAAATATTTGTGGATGGTAGAGGCATTTATCCCTCAATATCCATCCTGGCAACCCCTCTTGCCACTTAACATAAAAAGCAAGATACACAGACGAGAGAAAAAAAAAAACAAAAGTGCTGCATTTTTACAATCACCTGGGAAAAAATGTGAAAGGAAGTGATTTCCGAATTGCAAATTCTGCAAAAATTCACCAACTCTCAAGACACAAGTGGTCACTTGTACAGGCAGCAACTGGTTGAATTTCGCTAAGTTTATGTTTATCCTTCCACTTGGAAGAGAAATACACATTTTAGAACACCCTAAACTTTATAAACGTTCCTTCCTGTTTTTACACTGCAGTACCAAAGACAAGAGCATGCTTTCCTAACAAACTCCATTCCTACATTACAGAGCATCACGATTAAAACACAAACAACATCCTCAGTGCTGCAGCTTCTCAGTTACCTCCAAAGAACATCTTCCCTTTCCTTTCCCTTTCTCCCTTGCCAGGGAGATTAGCATCAAGAGAGAAAAAAACTCCCAAGCGACATCCTGATGGGAATAACCGTCCAAAACATCACAGGAAACACAGCAATGGTAATTTGGCCAAAAATGGCCAGTTGTGTCGACAGCTTTTACAGCATCATGTACCACCCCAACTGGAACAGCATGCTATCCAGCTACTCCAGAAAGAGCTTCCAGAAGGAAGAGAGGGTACCCACCACTCGCTCCTCCTTTGTTGTTGAAAACCTGACTCCCCTCACAACGTACATCATGTGCGTGACCTGCCAGTCCGCAAACCCCTCCAGTGACCAGTGCAGAGTTTTTAACACACTGGAACGAGACCCAGCATCTGCAAGCAACACCAAGAAAGAGCTGGCACTGGGCATCTGGCTCACCAGCAGCATCCTGCTCCTCATCATCGCCGCAGTCCTGCTCTACGGCTGCCTGCACCTGCTGTGCCGCAGGAGACGCGAGCGTTTGCAAGAGCTGAACAGGACCTCCAAACAAGAGCACGGGGAGCCATGGACCAAAAGCACGGCGTACACCTCGGAGGAGTTCAGCAGGCAGAGCCAGCAGACACAGGAGGCTGAGGAAAAGCATCCAGGTGGCATCCAGCTGGCTACAATCATAGAAAATCCCTCAGTGTGCAATGAGCCCATCATGCCATCTTCTAAAAGTCGGGAACGAGTCCCAGTAACAGGACAGTGCTCTGCTATAAATTAGAAACCTTTTGTCTGGGAGAAGGTTTTTGCTACATACAGTACTCCAACTACTTCAAACACATCACATGCACTGCTGGTGCTCACAGCAGGGAGCTCTGACTGCTCACTGCAGCACTCTTGGGTGTACCTCTGATGTCACACCTTTCCAACAGCCTATATGCAAAGGTTCACATGCCCAAAAACACTTCAGCCACCCTCC
The DNA here is from genome assembly GCA_013396875.1 of Vireo altiloquus. Lineage (NCBI taxonomy): Eukaryota > Metazoa > Chordata > Aves > Passeriformes > Vireonidae > Vireo > Vireo altiloquus. The sequence continues at coordinate 430,497 of VZRF01011026.1, forward strand.
ATTATTTAAAAATGAAGCATGTAGCAAGTAATTGGTTTGCATTTCGAGGAGATTTTTTTGTTGCTTTTCTTTAGTCTAAAGCAGCAAGCAAATATGAAAAGTAATCAAAAGTGACCAAAAGAATTTTTGTTAACTAGCATGAATAAAACTGAGTAGAAGCTTTCAGATGGCAACGCAGACTGCTACACTATAGGCAACTGGAACATACACACAGAGTGCAGTGGTTTGCCAGGGTGAGTTTTACCCTGACAAACCCAACTGCTTCCCAAACCACACAGTACATGCAGTACTACACTCATATTACACACTTCACTGGTGCCCATGGTGTTGTCCATCCCTCCCATCTGCACTGAGGTCAGTCTCAGAATGTAAGCTAAACTCACCAGGACTTTAATGGCATCCTCTCATCAGTTTTATTTTCCGTCAGTCTAAATACATGCATGACAGCGACTTTGTGAGGATGCTTCTAATTAAGGAAATACCCTGAATTATCACATTTTGCACTCTTCTGCTCCCACCACAAGCTACCTTCTGCTCCATGGGCCAGTGACTCCCTGCAGAGGAAATGGAATTCAAAGACGCAGGCTTCTGGCCCTTCCTTTTCTCTTTCCCTTTCAGTTTTAATGATAACATGCATTAATCAGCTGCAAATTTCTTTCCAACTGCACAGTACATTCTGTGTAATGAAAGGTGAAAAAATAGTAAAAACATGCCAAAATGCATTTTATTTTTGTAACAAGAAAACCTGCTGATCATCTCACTCTGCCTTGAGCTTCATGGCAAAGTGCCAAGGTCCTTTGGACAGAAATCTGTTCACTCTCACAATGCAACAAGTGTTGTCTGATTTACATGTATAAGTCAACCTGTTTTAAACCTCTTAAGAGCATCTGTGATCCATAAAAACAATAAATCTTAGTATTGTTGTATATTATGCCTGAAGAACAAAGGTGCACTGTGACTGCAAACACTTAATTGCTACTGGTATAAATATATGTGTTAAGTCAGCTCTCACTGACACAGCTCGGTTGTGCCAGTGAAGGCTGGAGAACTGCTGGCTGGGCAGCTGCCATCCCTCTCCACCAGGCCCTGGAAGCTAAGGGGGAGTGCAATTTTGGCAAGAGAGCTCCCCAAGAATATTTCACAGCAGGTAGTGGATCTTTTCAGCTACTCTATTTTGACAACAATTCCCACGACTTGAGGAAGCTGGCATAAGTGTGATGAATCTTCTTTACTTTTATTTTTGAGTAGGATAAGCATGACACACAGAAACACTTGCTGAACAGGGGCGAGTATGACTTTTAGAAAACACTTCAAAAGGCATACTTAAAAAGGCACTTTTATTGTGTGAAGTTAGCAGTAATGTGTTCTCCACCTGTTCTGGAGCATTTCCTCCAGCTGACACATTTTCCTTTGTCTTGCACGTCAGTCTCAAATAAACTGTGAGAATAACAGCTCACTGCTGTTTCAAATGACAATGTGACGTGAAATAGGCACTGAAAAACCCTCATCAGAACATGAAGCCAACACAACAGGTTTACTGCCAAAAAGGGTGCCTGGGTAGTGAGGACGGAAAAAATGCTTTAAAATTATCTTGTAATCAAATTAACAGTAACACTTCTCTGATTAGGTTTTCATCAAGAAAAGATTATTTTAGCATTAAAGTGACGAAGCCAAGAGACACACAATCTCTGCCAACATCTTGGGCTCTTGGAAACCTGTTTACTTCTCTGCATGTCCATTTCTTTATGAGGGTTTTAAGGCAGTCCAATACATATATTTACACACATTCATGTTATATACACACGTACATTCCGTACTGAGAACAAGGAGCAGTTCAGTCTTACAGCAGTTTTGAGGCAATTCACCTACTGCATTTTGTTATTTGTACACAAACACATATATCCAAAAGATGTGTCTATATCCGACTGAGAAGGCAAAGAGCTACCATGGAAGTGCTCCCCAAGGGATTTACCTTCTCTAAATATAAAACCATTCCACCCACAGAGTTTACTGTGCACTAGTAAGATAAATATTTATATCATCTCACAAGCAATGGACCATCTCGCACCTGCTGCAAATGAGCAACTCATGCAGAGTGTCATCTGTTTTCTGCTCTAGGTTTGAAAAACTCATGTCATCACATGCTCACAGAGCTACATGATTCTTTGTGTCTTGCTGAGAAAGTTTTATTACAGATTCATTCAGGCTCATTCTGGCAATCCTATATTAGATTTGGTAATTCACCACTCAGTTTTAACAGTCATCTATTAAGGGGCAAACATTCTAAGTGATTACCAAACTGAGAAAAAGTTGCAACATAGTGCAAACTGATTTTAATTTGTGCACCAGCAGTACATAAAAACCATTATATTCATAGTGAGAAGTACCTTTCAAACATATCTTTTTCACAAAACAAATCAGTTAGCATCTACAAAACGCTGGAGACCCAAAAACACGACAATATCTGGAAAACATTGTTTAAGACAGAAAGCTCTTCAATTCTACACAACCTCTATAAAACCTTTCATTAACATGCAAAGTTAGTTCAAGTCCCCAGAAAGGATATTTTCTTATATGTACATTATTAAATATTTCATGGATCCACCCCATGCTGCCAAATTTCAACCCGTTAACATTAATTTCATTAATCCTACACACTTTCCCTGAGTGAAGGGATTTCAATGACCATGCTCAACAAGCTTTTTGAAAAATCCAGCTTACTTAAAAGGCTAACAAGCTTTTGCAAGCTGGCTCCTTCCCACCTGACAGCTCTGCTTCCATATCAACCAGAAGTAAGTTGTATCTGTGGATTTTTGTTTTGCTAACTACATGAAGATACCACTCAGAAAACTTTAGGTGCAAAGAGAATGTTACTACAACTTTCTATGCTAAGTATCAAGACACATTAACATAAGCCAGATGCTTTGATCCATTTAGAAATATCTGGGAATATGTGAACATTTTGAGACAAACAAAAAATTTCATTAGTTACTATTAAGCAAGGCACAGCGCTCATGCAAAGCTTCTGCACAGAAAGGGTTTAGCCATTACACTGCCATACACATGTATTCATACACATAAGTCTACATATGCACAAAAAATCAAAATACTCTTGACCTGACCTAAATAAACACCGTGCATTGCTAAAAACAAACCCTAGAACCCCAAACCCAAAAATGACAAGAAATTCCATAACAATCAGCAACAAAATAATCCAATAGGAAAAGTCATATTTCTTGGCTATAGGATCAATGCAAAGTGCTCACCAGAATACCTCAAATAGTTCAAGAACTCAAAAAAGAGTTTACATTTACAAAAAAAAACAACACAGCTACTCCACACGACCCAGTCAGGAGGCAATTCAACAACGTGACTGTTAAGGACACAAACAAGGATGTGCTCTGTAACAAGCCAGGCTATGTACTACACAGAATAGTATCATGCAATCATACCCCATGCTAGAATGTGCAGCCTCTATCATGTAAGAATTCCTATGTGTTACTGGCTATATAAAGTAGAAACGTTAAAAACTCCATTCAGATATCCTCAATTTTAAAATACTTTAGATTGAAGAATAAAAATATACTCTGTTAAAATTTAAAACTACAGAGAGTCATGAGTATTTTCTAATATGACCTATCTAGTTATGAAATTTGCCCCAGAAATGCAAGCAAGACCCGCCCCCCCTTGATTGTTGCTCCTCATACAGAGAAATGATCAGGAATTCTGAAAATGTATGGCTCTCAGCGTGAAGATTACTAAACTCATTTTAATAATGTAACCTGACTGATAAAAAAACGTGTTCCCCAGTTAATCTTCTGTCACTCACCCCCACCATATCATCACTTAGATAAATTAAGTTAGCAATCTCTATGAAATTCAGTTGGGTTTTTGCTCTACACTGCATCTGGTCAGTTCCTAAAATAGTAAGAAACACAATAACTCTAATGTAAGAAAATCCCACTTTCCTATAATTTACTGTTCCTTGCTGGAGAACAATTACATAAAACACTATTTACAGGACCAGACAGTCAGCTGTTACATTCCACATTAAGACATGTGAATCCTTTTCCACCTCCTTTATATTTTAAAGGCATGGAAGTTTTACAAATGTAGCAGATATTTAAGGACTGAAATTTGTAACTCCTGAGATATCTCTTCAGCTCTCAAAACCTAGACTACTGGGTGGAAATTGCATCACATAACTATGACATGATGGACAGAAAATAACAGTAAGACAAGGACTAATTATGTTCATGTTTAAGTAGGAGGTAGATACTGAAAGTAGTCAGCCATAACACAGCACACTTATATAAATTAGACATATAATTGAGTACATATTTTAAAAAATTTTAAACAAAAATAAATAATTTTAAAGCTTTTTTATTGTCCATCCTCTAATTTAATCCTTTTATTTTCATTTATCTTTTCCATACTTCAGCTTGCCACCCTGATACTCAAGAAAACATTGTGAAATTTAGAGTGACATCTTGTTATACAGTCTCAAATGATTTGCCGAAGATATCACTGCTGGGTTTTACTGCTGTTTGAAGGAGATCAATATTTTTGACTAGGTATTAAAAAAACACATATATGTTAGTGCACTATGCCTATAACTGTCGTTAAGTCTCAGGTAATAATTCTGAAAAATAAGAAAATAAATCTGCAGTGATCAGGGAGAACAAATCTATCACACATGAGCATGGCATTGTTCCTGCGAGCACAGGCTAACTCTCCTCACTTGGGTAGCCCACAGCTGTTCTCTTGTGCCAAGTACTCTTCCAACCAGTCACCCACATAAGCTCCTTTCCACCCTCAGTATTGGGGATTGCCATAGTGACAGAGTATGTGACTGCACATCGTGTACAATTCCACTGAAAATGTGCATAAACCTTCCAAGCCCTCCTGACTGCAAAGCAAGCAATACAGTGCTAATATAGAAGATGAGATGGTCACGACATCAAGTTCATCACAATGAGTTTGAACTCATTGGTTATAGATGCCAAAGAAACACTACTTTTTTTTAAAAAAAAAATTGAAGTAGTTTGGTATCTGATATTTTAAGATGGTCACAATCTATATTCCTTTCAAGTCAGATAACATCTGAAGCAGTTTTTCCTATCTATTCCCTTTTCTGTCATCACAGTCTTCATCACTGTAACAAGGCAGAGCTGCACCCAAGATGGGCTTTGGTTCTCACTTCACCAGATGAGTAATTAATCTTTGAGTCTGCTCTGCCACTATAAGCAACCGAACAATGCAAGGTTGAGAGAGCTGATTTTTAGCTTTGTCAGATAAGACTAACCATCAGACTAATCAATTGCACTTTGGCTGAAACACATGGCGATCTTCACAGCAAAGTCTTTAAAAAAGTGTATGTTCAATTTAAAATACACATCAAATGTATTTCAGCTCATTTCCAATAACTTTAATATACCATAGTTTCTATAATTAAAAAAGATATCTTTAAACATTAGCAAACCGTAAAGATAAAGGGAATTACATCCAACCTTTGATCCATAGAGATACTGTGGCTGTGCATTAGGCTGCTTATCGCGCTGAAACTCCTGAGAAAATGGTAGCACGGTCCGAACAAATCTATATAAAAAACAAGAATTCGTTATTTATACTTAGGTTAGCAGGTGTGCACCTCATGCACCCCACCCTGTAGAAGACCACTTTTGTCTGCATACACAATCAAAGCCAGACCAGTAGCCTTTCAGCCCTAGCAGAAACTGGGGAAGCACACAGCCTGAATTGCCCAAAAGCACGAACACAAATCATACTGCAGTTCAACAATTACTGTTCTTCCCATGGTGTGCAGGGTCCCAAAATATTCCTCACCTCTAATCTAGCCCAGGTCAGCAAACAGGGAAGTAACTAAAAAAGTAACAATAGTCTCTCTCAGGGAGTAAGGAAACTCCTTGTGCTTGCAAAATTAAGTCCTTAAGAAAGAAAAACACCTTCAAAGAAGAACATAACATTTCTGTTTAATGTTTTGTAGCTTTTCCCCCCAAAATTCACATCAGGAGAAATACGTTAGACTGTTATCTTTCAAAAAGGTCATGAGGAAGGGTATAATCCTTGCAGCAAAATCAGTGTTTCAAGAGTTTGATCATACTTCAGTGTGAGCATGTATCAATACGAATCACGCTTCGCTTTACCTTTGTATACTGTTAAGAGGATGGCAAGAGAACTACAAAGATAGGGAGTACTGCCAAAGACAGGATCAGCCATCTTACTCACAACTGAGAGCACCAGAGTCTGAAGGACTGTTCCAAGTCCTCCTGTGAACAAGCAGCATAAATCTTCCCCCCGATGTTCCCTCTTAAAATGTGTAATGCACATTTGGCAGCACCGCAGTTTTAGTGCTGGAAGAACTTAATATCTACTACAATTCTGATTCTGCTCAACTTCACTCAACAGAGGAAAATTATTTGGGGATTTGTGTTTACAAGTTGGATGGCCACTTTATTTTTTACTTTGATTAAAAGGTATTTCTTGATAAATGGTGCAATCCTGTATATGCACAGTAAAGAGAGAATATAGCCATTTAAGTTGTCTACCTCAAATGGTTGTATAATATCCGTTCGTCTGAGTGATAACTGAGCAAAATAAATGTATCTAGGAAAGTGTTTCAGGAAAGAAAACTTGCCTTACACTGTAATATCATGAGATACAATTGTATCTTGATTTTTTTTGTTTAAACTATTTACATTTAATCAGCACACAAAATTAATTATTCATTATTAATTCTTTCTAGAAAGAACACAGGCATTCTATTTTTAATATATCCATCTTCTAGCTAAAAACAAAAACAGCCATGGTAATCAAAAATGGTTTCACCCAGACAGGTATAAATTGCACTATGTTGCTTACGATTATTTCCACAGTGTTTTATTTCTGAATCATTCTTATGAATGGATTTCAGTATTCAGGACAATGTTTTCTGCATTTTTAACCTTCTCAAAAATAGGTACAGCTACTTGTTCGTACATAGTTTAGGCCATCTTCCCAAAAATACTTGTAGTTGCTGTAGTCCAGAAAGAGCTGGCATTTAGAGCTTTTGAGGAAAAATACATTATTTATATGTATTCTTTTTGATACTATATGTATTATTTAAATCTCCTTACATTTATATTTCCTCAGTTTACAAGTTTCTCCCCTTCTCTCCCACTTACATAGAAACTGAAAACTGAGAGAGATTATTTGAGTCTGTAATTTGCAGATACTTCATTAATGAGTTTACCAGAGATGATGTAAACATTTGATGGAATTCAAAGTAATCTGCAACATACGACCATCCCAGAGACGACTCTATTCCCCCTTTTTTTCTCTCTAAATCCCATTCCTTTTTAAAATGCCATCAATTTTCAAGCCCTAAGAGAATCTCTGAAATGAAAACATAAGAGATACCATGTCATTTGAGACAAGACTGGGTTTCAGTGTGCAGATCTTTGGTAAGAGCAGATTTGTTACCACTAAATTAAAACGCTCACAAGGAAAGGAGCATTTCAAAATATAAGTGGGTGTATCCCATGACTCTGGAAGCTGTAACTATAATTCTCAGACTTTTCAAAAAGGTATTGTGTGCATTATATCTCAATTATCTCAATTATAATGTAATTAGTGTCTGGGAGTAAACCAGTCAGTGCAAGTAAATTCTCAAGTAACTCTTGGTGTTTCCCAGTGTTCCTTTGCATTCTTGGGGCTTTCTCCACTTCTAATGTTCCAGAGTAGTAGCAAAATAGCCTTAAAGTTTTCTTAAAGACTCGAAGCAAGCACACTTGCTTATACTTTCTTGGATGAAAGAGGTCAAGAGAGGAAGAAAAAGAGTAAGGAAGTAGGAGAAAAAGATAACAGTCACTTGTTAAGTTATGGAGAAGTAACATCTAAGACTGAGGCTATGGCAGCCTAGACTGAATCATTCTAGAAGGTATGTGACTAATCCCAACATATAATTCAGGCAAGCATTAGAAATTTCTTCCCTCAAAACTAAGGGCTATATGAAAACCTTACAGTTCAGCATCATCTACTGTTCTTCAAATTTCTTCAATGTGCCTCTGTGTGTGTGTGTGTGCTTTCTTTCTGACATTCTGCTGGTTGGCTTCCTCCTGCTCCTCCTCCAAGAAAGAGGAACATCTCTTTGAAGGACTAAAGCTCTTTGACTATCAAAGCTAAAGCTAAGCAATTTTTACTTTCCCCTGGATACTGATTGGATGCAGGTTTCAGCATACTCCAAGATAATCAGTTTCATTTTTAATCAGTGTTGATAATCTCACAACAATTTGTCCATTTTAATCAGAACAGGTTGTCAAAGTAGATTAAGCAGATGAAAAGCCTTCTGGCTTACCAAAGCTTTGCAAGTGATTGGTAGAGGACAACATGAGCCCCCAAAGTAAGTATTTTAGGGATCAAATCATTTAATGTTAGTTTTTCTGCGATACCAACCATAAGCACCTCACAAACTAATCTAAATGATTCTATGATTTTCATTACTATTATCTATTTAAGAAGATAACTGAAAGAGACCACTTTGGTCAATGACCCTGCTGCCTTGCTACTGCAGGCATCAGGTCAGAAAAATCTCATTCATAAACTTTCTGAGCTCCATCTTAGAAGTAAGATACGACAATCTTTCCTCCCTGCTCCTACAGAAAGTGTCCCTTTGAACTTCCTTGTCTAATTGGTATGAACACTTCTAACCTCCAGCATTCTCAAATTAGTATGTCCTATCTACCAGAACTAAGGGTAGCCGTACACCTCCTCTCAGTGAATACTAGATCTGACTCGCCCTTCTTAAACACATTATGTCAAGATGCAGAGAACAGAGGAAACAGCAGGGGAAACAGTGCATGAGAGAGTAACAGCTTCAGCAACCCATTGCCATCACTTTTCCTTTTGGCAGAAAGACTGTTTGGCTGCTTGTTTTTTTCGGAGGGGAAAGGTGGTTGACTGCAGTCACCCTTGTTTTGCATGAGTCTATATCCCTGCACCATTTGGCCCTTTGTAGCAGAAACTAGACAGTTTTCACTGCTACATTTCAGGTTTCCTCAAGTAGTATCTGAAAGAGCTGAAAATTTTTCTGAATAGTGACTGTCAGAGTATATGCAACACAAGAAGACACAGCTGTTCTCTTGTGAAATCTATCTCAAAAGCAGGATGAGAGAGAGAGCTCGCAAAAGGAAAGGGAAGAGGCAGTCAGGAAGAGTGAAAAATAAAAAAGCTGGTCTTTTTGTTCCTTCTGTGACAAATCTGTATTCTTGGAAGAAACATGTCATACTGCATTTGGAAGACTGCATGAATTTATACTACAGAACACAGATTTGGGTAATGTGTTAGAGGAGATGGAGCTACTAGTTTGACTACTGTCTCCAAAAGCTTGTATCATTTGTGTCAAGAAAGCACAGAAAATCTTCAATTCAAATATATATATAAGGCTGTCTAACACTTGCTCCTCTGTTAGTCCTTAATACAAAACAAGCTGTCAAGGGAGGAAAAGACCAGCTTAGAAACAGTAAAGAAAATAAGGCAGGAAAAGGTACACCACAGACAGTGGAAAAGGAGCAAAGAACAAAAATGTGCAAGTTGTCTTTTTGTCATTTAAATCCTCTGGGCAGCCCTAGACAACCTAACTTCGCAAGGATAAAGAGGAATGAAAAAGCACAGACGAAGGCCTAAGCATGACAAATATTGCTGGTGTGGAAAGACTTTTGGCTTGAAAAGATACACGACTGAGGGTCAACATGAGAGAGGGCTCTTGAAAAACAATCCCAGGCAGCACAGAAAAGACAAGTGGGAAATGGCTGTTTATGGCCACTTTCAGTAAAAGAACTGGTAGACAATAGCTTGAGTGCATCTAAAAGAGATGCAACACAAGCTTCACTGCAGACTCCTCACTGGAGCACATAATGAATGCCAAAGCCCCACACAGCTTTATAAAAGGGACAGGGCAAAACAATGGAGAAAAATTAATACCCCTGTAAAGGGCCACAAACGCACTAAAATCCCACCATTGTTGTTCTACAGAAACATCTAATCATTGCTAGAAGCTGGCATGTTTCCTGGGAGAATAATAACCTCAAGCCTCCCTTGTTTTCATTTGCAACCCCTTCATGGCTGCTGACAGCATCAGGACACTGGGCTAGAGACAACTTTGACCTCACCTGCATTTCATATGCTTGTGCACTATCCAAAGGTTTGTTTTCTTTCTTTCATCATGATCAACAGGTGGATTAAAAACACCCTTGGATTTCACTGCTAAGGCCCATCTGCAGAGGTCCCCTCTCATCTTCCCATCCACAAACTTGTCCCTGGGTCTGTGCAGCTGGTCAGCATTAATGAGACTAAATTTCAGATAAATTGCAACTCCAATTATTAAATCGCTAAATCTTTTAATAGCAGCCTCGCTGTTTAATCTCAGTATATTATCAGACATTAAAAAAATTCCTAAGTCCCAAATAATGAAACATGCAATGTGTTTCAGCACTTTTGCATGAAGAGTTTTAGCTGTTGAACTAAACCTGCAGGGTTTCTAAAACAGTTGAACTCTTACAGACATGAAATTTTCATGTTCAAGCATTCTTGGGTACCTTCAAAAGGTACTGGAAACAAGTTAATCTGACCAAAACACTAACTTTAAAAGAAGAAGCCTTACACCAAGCTGCCAAATTAAAAGAAGACAAGCCACAGATAAGACAAATTTTCTGGGAACTCTGCCTCCAGCCCCTCATACCACCAAGCAACCTCTCTGCTTTTCATCATGATTATCTCTCTTTCTTCCAGCCTTTCATTGCTACTTTTCTTCCCTTGTTTACATGTAATCTTCATGCAAGACATTACATATCATAAGTCAAGCATTAAACCAGCAGCTCTCACACAGCTCCTGTGTTTGCACTCAATAACCTGCACACTTGAAAGCAGAGAGAGCTCATCAATTTAAAGTTCATGTTAACAGCAAGGCAGTAACAGACATAATGAACGTGCTTAAGGACTATAAAAAGGCTAAAAACTTCCTGTTCTCTCTCTCACCAAAAATATCAAAGGGCAATGTATAGCATGTGCAACACATACATTAATTCTCCCCACACTGCTGCTTTTGACTGAAACCAAAGCACTTCTGTGATGAAATCAGACACATGGCACATATAATGCCTAAGATCTGGCTCCCTTTAACATCTCTTAAATTAATTATCCTGAATTAATTACCCAACAAGCTGAGCCTAACTCAATTCTTGCCTACAGATTTTAAAAACAGACAAGCAACAGTGCTACAGGATCCTGCTAATGTCCTTTGGCACCTCACACTCACTTCCTAATGCTGTGGTCTGCAGAACGTCAGCCCTTGGTAGCCAGGATGAACACAGACTAAACTGTACAGGAGCTACTGAATGCCTTTCAATAAAGCTGACAGGTGAAGAAGCAGCATTTCATCAAGATTTCTCTTAATGTTACACTTAGGGGATTCTTAATACATTACACTGAATATTCCAATACTGATCTCCAGATACATCAACCACACAGCAGCTCCTTTGGAAATACATTTGACTTTCCTGTGCAAACAGATTCCTGTAACAGAAGTTCCTCGGGTAAAACTTAACCACAAAAAAACCACTCTTTTTTTTTTCCCTTTGCAGACAGAATCTTGGATCTAAAATACAACATAACCATCACAGAACATGTCAGACAAGGAAAGCTCTCCAAGGAGACAGTGAAAGATGAGAACAGGCTTCCTCCTCTTCCTACAGCTCAATATTCACTATCGCTTTACTGTCACTTCACGAGGCTTTAACCAAAACCTGAGTAAAGACTAAAAGTAACACAAGTCCTAAAAACAGCACACGAGCAGGAAGCCCAGATATGCAAAATCTTGAACACTGTGCTTCCCCCTCATTCAAACCTTAGATCCTACCTTCCTCTTTCTATTTCTATTACTCACTCTCCTTAAAGGCTGCAACTGCAGTTGCAGTGAACATTAAACTCTTCCTTTCTCCAGGAAATTATTTTTTTCTTCACATTAACACAGAATCAGGAATATAATTTTATTTCCATGGTCTCACAGCTGAAGATCCTGTTTCAAAATACCTTTCTGATACGCACGTAGCAGTGTTTTGACACACTTTTTTTTCAGCATATCATAACTACGTCATCAAAATGTCAGCATTTGGATGCTGTGGTTCCATTTGCCTTCTATTGTGGACAAATAACAGGCTTTCATACATTTAACAGTACTTGGTAAAATGACTCATGCTGCTTCATTTCAAGTAAAACATTAGAAGTGGAAAACACTAAATGAATGGAGATGAACTTGTCAGCACTTGCTAGGAAGGAAGTTGCAGGAGGGTGGAAGAATAGCAGATGCAAATAAAAAAGCTGCGTTGCTAACCTGTTAGTGGATCCATTGTAGCAGTAGTTTGGAAGGAAATCATAATTGAGTTCCCAAAAGACATGAAGAGTGATTCTGCCGTAAGGGGCTGAAACATTGTGGTTAGCTTCTCTGAACATGGCATCAAAGCTGTCCAAGGTCATATATCTACTCAGAAGCTTGTGAGTCATTTTGTTTACCTCTATCAAGCCATCCAGCTCCTACAAAAAACAAGGGGAAAGAAAAAAATGATGCATTTAATGAAGTGGAGAAACTGAACAAAGTACATAAATAACCTTGATGGAAGAAAAGACTAGAAAGAAGTCAAAATGACTCCCCCAGTCTTTAACAATAAGGGTTGGAAAGAATCAGTACTCTTGGGATTGTTTCTTAAACCTTCTGAGACTTTAAGGGCATTCAGATACAGATGGGTCTCAAACACAGATGTATGCCAATACTTCCTCCACTGAGCAAAACTTAAAACTCCAACATTTAAATGGGGTCAGACATAGGCAAAAAAGCACCTTTCTGAATTTCCCACTTTACCAGCAATCACAAAGTAATCTCTGCTCAGTAAAGTAACTGGTGAACTAACCATAGTAGTGGTAATGTTAAGAATAACATCACATTTACCATAAATCCTTTTCATGGTCTACTCCAGTGAAGGATGTACTAAGAGGCCATGAAAGACCAGATCAGACATTTACAAATGTTGTCAAGGTATCCACAAAATCACTAGCTGCAGGCTACATAACTATATATGAGTACTGCATTTCATATTGTTTCTCCTCTTGACAAGAAATTCCTAGTACCCTCTCTGGAAAATTCTTTAAAAATTAAATAAAATAACTCCATATCAGACATCAGACACTGAAAACACCAAACACAAAGAACACAACCTCTACTTCTAAAAAATCCAAGCGCTGCTTTTAAAGATTATTGTGCTATGACCTACTGAAGAAATATCCAGTGGCTTTTTCTACCTGGGTATCAAACTGCTGGTCACCTTCCCACAGACTGCTCTCTGATTTAAGCACTCTTTATTTCAAAGGACTTTTAAACCTGTGAGCAACAGTTACTTCAAGGGAAAAAACCCCACTACGATTATCATTACAGAATTAAATCCAATTTGAGGGGAAAAAATAGCTCAGTCTTGTAAATACCTTAATTTAATTTATTCAGCTTGAAAAACAGCAAAAAATTAGAGAGGACTTAATCTATAAGGATCAGTTTCTCACTGAGGAAACCAACCTGTTTTCAACAGAAAATATTTTGCATAAAACAAACAAAAAAATCCCACCAAAAAACCTAAACAAAATAAACCAAAGAGAAAAAAAGAGGATCATGGTAAAGGGGTAACCCTTAGTTTTGTCACTTTCTTATTCAAATAATGAGAACCTGTGACCTAAGAAACAGTTTCTGTTCACTCAGCCACTAAGAGTGTACTGTACATAACAAAGAAAAACTACATTTCAATCATTCAAAGTTATAAAACCAAGTGTTCAGAAGTCAGGAGGTTCTATGGCCTCAGTATTTGCTTTCTCTTCACTAAAGAATGGAGTTAAACCAAGGTAGTTAACTATATGACAAAATATCACTGGTAAAAAAACTTAGTACAGGAAGACCAACAGTAAACTCTTTTGCATAACTTCTAATTTACTTTTCATTCCAGCAGAACCTAAAGTGCCTGATATTTTTCTTGCTGACTGCATATTTACTTGTCAAATTCATGCTGTTTGGAAATAAAATTTGGGTTTTAGCATTTTAATAAGGAAACTAACTCAAAAGGACACCTCAATATTGCACAGATGCTCTTCTTCCATAGGCACAAGTCAGATCTCATTCCTCCACAAAAAAATAATTTTTGTCATGTTACAAAACCAAGCTGCATGAGTAAATACATAAATTTTGATTCTACCAAGCACAAGGCTGGTTTTTTTTTGATCTGCAATTCATTTATAAGCATGGGGAGAAGTGGGAGCTTACAAAAACTTAAATAGCAACAGTGCTTGCTTTCCTTGTTTTCTCATGGCTCCAAGTATATGCCCTCTCTATACTTTGCTCCCAAGGTCCTCAGTTGCAGCAGGTTTGGGGTTGTTTCACCTCAACTGCTGCGTCAGTGACCTGGCAAAGCTGCAGCACAACACTCACCACAATGGAAGTCAAATCCTCGCTTTCAAAGCGGCCAATGGCCAATTCCATCGACCTGTACATGGCTGCCGAAATGCGCTGCGTGATCAGTCGGTTCAGGTCTATGGACCTACCAAGAAGCTAAAGGAAAACATGCCATGAAGTTTTGAATTGACAGTCAGGTTACAAGACAAACTGTACAAGGACTATGAGACTCCACAGATTAACAGACTCTCACTTTGTGAACTTGCATCCCAAACACATTGAAACAAAGCAGATGGACAAAATTTATAAATTCATGAGCAAATGCGGTACTACAATTTGCATCCCAATTCTCACAAAAGAAGTAAAAGTACACATTGCATCTACATTTAAGTATTTATATCAGCATTTTATGCTTCCATGACATTATGCCAACAACATACTAAACACTGGTGAAAGACATTACTAGGAAGACAACACTACCACCCATGGCATTCCTATTTGGCTCGCGTTTTCTTAACTGCAACAGACGTTTGCATTAAAACGGGATCTTTTAAGGTTTCTTTCTTAATTTATGCCTTCAAGTGACAAAAAAAAGAGATCTCAGATGTTCAGTTATACTACTTAGATGACAGAACATAAAGCACAAAATGACTTTTGTCTACCTACATGAATCAACACCACTGGAAAGTTGCCAAGCAACTCCAATACAACATGGTAGGAGTTAACTCACTTGAACATGTCTCTGTTTCAGCAGTGTCTCATAGCGGTTGGACTGCAGCAGCTGAATGGTTGCTCCCTGGTTCTTGCACTCTGAGCGCAGCCGTTTATCCAGAAGCAGGCTATGAAGATGGGAAGAAAACACCTAAAGTATATTAAACAGCAAAGCATAGCAGAAATGTGTGAAGAAAAGCTCTCATAGTGGAAGGAATAGCTACCTGCCAGCCATTGCCTTGTAGTATGCAAATATTTGGTCTGCCAGCTTGTAGACAAACTGGTCAAAACACAGGTTTACCTAGGGGGAAAAAATATCATACATTTAGAGATACTTAAAATTTTAAAAAAGAGAGCTTATCTAAGACCTCCCACTGTTTATCAAACATAGTCAAGGAAGTTAATAGATCCAAATTTCCCAGTACAAGAGAAGATGACATTCAATTTTCAGCATTAATGTGAGGCATTTTTGCACAGGTCTACAGGTTTTCTCACAACATTATCACCCAACCAGTTACTCATCTTTTGGTCAGTCTTCTCAGTTTTTCTGTTATCTCCAGCTGTTCTGAATCTCTTATATACAGATTACCCTTTAGCATGATTTTCACATTCAGGTACAGATTATTCTTCTCCAGTAGGTAAGGTTACTTTACCTCTGCCTCAATTTCATCATAGAGGAACTGCTTCTTAAATTTGGTAAGTGCATAATGAGCACTGTCATTATAAAGGTCCAAAGAATACAGAACATACCTGCAAGAAAAAGTAGTTTAAAAAGAGAGTTATATGTGTATAAAAGTCATGATTGTTTAGGATGGTGCAGTCAAGGTGATGGAAGCCAGTCAGTATTGTAATCCACATGTGGTTCGTGAAAACAGGATCATTTTTAGTTTACATAAAAAGGATCACAATTTTTTCTTTAAGAAAATATTTGTTAGTTCAAGAAAGGGTGTAGATATGTTTGAAGTCTAAAACTTGTTTTCTAGATGTAGCTTTTCATCAAAATGGAACTAGGCTTTTACCAATATACATTATGTTTGACATGTTTGAAGAATAAGTAAGGAGAAGTCAAGGAGCAAAGTATGCGGGTGGTGCAATGACACCTTTATGAAAGTTTAGCATTTCAATTACTTCAAAAAGAAAACTTAGAGAATCTGAAAATGGGTAAATGTACGACAAAAATTTTATAGACGTTTAGAATACCTTCTCAAATGACTACTTTTTAAAACCAATTAAAGCAGCAATATTATAATAACGAATGGCAATGATTAAGAATAATAATTCAGTGGAAGAACACAAGTGGGTCTTACTCCATCATTGATGCCTCTTTTGTCTCCAAAATATGATCCGTCAAAATCCAAGGCATGGACATCTCAATGGGAAACTGGATTCTTCTGCCCATGGTAAGCTCTAAGAAGAATTCCCTGAACCACAGCTGGGACAGATCACAGCATTGCTGCAGGGTTTCTTTCAGAATAAATAAGGGAGAATTACACTTCTTATAGAAATACATCAGGTACAATACAACTGTGATTCTGATGATGCAATGTGAGACAAAAAAAAGCAGGTGCAAGTCACTAGAGCTGTACACAGGCCAAATAGTCTAAAGCAAATTCAAAATGCAAAGCTCATGACTTTTCCTAAGAGTTCTGAACTCCCCACTGGCCCCCAAAGTGGTGCCTTCTTATAGGAAAAGAAAAGAGTGGAAGTGGACAAGACTATCAGTTAAACAGAAAAACTATGTACATCAGTAAAAAAGGATTTCTAGTTTAATTTCTCAGTTGGGGGGGCTGAGAAAGCCATACACTGAATTTGGGAAGCAGCAAGTGAAGGAGACAAAACTGACTGGAGCTGCCAGTACCACCCCTCCCTATGGAGGATAGAATTGCTCCACATGTTCCTGTTGATTAGATGGGCAGGAAATGACAGACAGACACATGAATTAGCGATTAAAACAAGTTTCTAAGGATACTGTCAAGGGCACAGAGGTGTGCTTCCCACCTCTCCAGAAAATGCTTGGTACAATCCTTCTTTTCCAGAAGGCTTGAGAACTAAAACAGGAATGAACTTTTTACAGCTAAGACCTTCTGAAGACCTTTGGCAGTGCTGTTCCCCAGTAGCACTATGACTGACATTAACAGGCTCCCCCTTCTCCAAGGGTAAAGGAGGCCAGCAGCAAAACAAAAATGAAAGACAACACAGCATGGTGATGACAAGGACTAGGTACACTCAATGTCAGTAGGTGAATTCTTTAGGACAGCATGTTTCCGATTACAATTAACTGAATAGTAAGAGTAGTGAAATGACATCAAAATTTACCACAACAGAGAATTGGTTTCCTCTGTACTTAAAACAAAAAAAAAAAAAAATCTCCCAAAACACAAAAACTACTTCCTTTTAAAAATTTCAATGTGTATAGGCTTATTTGTCCTTTGTTTATATAAGTACACACATAAAGAAAATAGAACAGGGAGGTAACAATATGAAATTTAACGCATTAGAAACAAACGTATAACAAGTCAAAATAAAAATCCCACCACAATACTAAGTACCGTCTCAGAAAACGTTTGGACAGACCAAGGCTTTTGATAAATAAACCAAAGGTTAAGTTGACTTAGGCAATCGGAAACATTTTCCAGGTCGTGTTAGAGGTGTTAGGACATGCTAAGCTGGACACTGATCATCTACATATCTTACCACTGAAATTTATCAAATGAGTGTAGAAGAAAGACTCGCGATGGAATTTTTCTATGTCCAATATGGTGGGCCCCTCAAGGCTACTTCTCAGGGTTTTCTTGGAACCACTTTTGTCAGCAATGAGGGACTCTAACATAGTTCTCACCATGTAAAGCTGTATCATTAAAGGAAACAATTATGGTGGAAAGGGGGGAAAAAAGGAAAATACACATGGTACATTAGTTGAGCAACACTGAGAATTACTATCAGTAAGCGACTGCTCCACTTCAAACTGAAAACCGGCACTGTGTGGATAAAAGCCTTTGGGGCAAGAGGAACAGATGCAACACTAGCCTACACACCAGCACAAATGCCTACCCATGCCAAGGGGACCTCCACTGAGACTCAGCAGCATACCATTTGCAGTGGAACAGTTCACATCACCACAAAAAGTAAAAGTAATAAGTAATGTCTTACCACCAAAGTTTAAAAGAGGCGGATAGATGTAGGACTGCCTCAGAAACTTGTGTGTCACATGCAATAGCTTTTCCAATCCCAGAGACTTGAGCTGCTTCAACAGCTCAGCAGAGTTTAAGGACTCTGTCATAGTGCGAATCATGAAGAGCTAAAAACCAACAGACAGGGGCAGGCAGGGGAAGAGAATCCGTTAATAAAAACACACGGGTAAATAAGGAATGGGAAAGAGGAGCAGAGAAAACACGTTAGTTTGTTAAAAACGAAAAGCAGCACAGTGAGCATGCAGAGGAGGTCACACAGAAAGGTTGTTCAGAATAGTCACTGCAATCTGGGGCTCCCTCAAGCAAAGGGAAAGTTCCCGTTCATTTCAGAGGATGCTCAGAGAGCCATTATCTCATCAAATGATTTAGCAAAGATTTCCAGGTAGCACCAATTACCCATTCATACACAGCCACTCTAGAACCGTGTGAAACTGAGGAAAACCTATCTAAAATGGATATACTTGACTTCTTGCCAACCCAGACAGACAAGTGTGCCAGTCCAAGAGCAGAAAAAGCAGATAGAACCACATACTCTAAACAGCCTATTGCAAAGGTGAAACAAAGCCCTTAAAGCACAGGAAAAGCAAATTGGTGGTGATATTTAACCTTTTTTTTTACCCCAGGAAATTAGAAATCAAAACAATTTTTCTGCAATTATCAAAACAAAATCTTCATTAAACCAGTCTTATCACAAATTAAGCAACATTTTATTACCCAAAATTATTAACCATGCATGCACTCTTTCCCACAGATTTAAGTTATTAAACGATTGTCTTAACAAACCACAGTTGCCTTCAATTTTTCACCCAAATTGCTCAGTACCTCATTTTCTCAGATGAGCTATAAATATCAGACCATACACTCTCCAAACAAATCCACAAATGAAATAAAAAAGAGAATTACATGACGGTAACAAGAATGAGCATCTAGGTATGGGATTTTGATGACTACCACAGAAAATATTTGAAATATCTCATTTTAGTGGCAGCAGCAGAAAAATTAGATTCTAGAGACCAGCTTTGTCATTCATTACTGAACAATGTGAGGGATCTTGTCAAAAGTCATATACTTTCCCATATTTTAACAGGCATTCATTTATATTTTAAACATATTTTAAAACTACTAGACATCTACTGAATAGTGGGATTTAACAAAAAAATTTCACCAGCCATACCAGAGATAGAAGTCAGTCAAGAAATAATTCATATAGTTCAAAAATCTTATTTAAAAAACATCAGGAGCTCAATGAGAAAATATTTGTTCCCAGAAAATCAAATTAAAGAGATTGAACATTTGGAAAAATTATGTATCAGAGTAGAAAATTACAGCAATCCAGACAGAGGATCTTGGTTAAGTGCATATAGTTTTGCAAGTATAAATCAGAGTAGATTTTTAGCATTAAAAAAAGATCACAATAAAACCTGCAATTTTAAAATAGTTCAGGACAGAAAGAAAACACCTCATGCAATAATTGTTGACAGATATCACAACCACCAGACAGGAAAATACCTGAGTGCTGGAAGGTCCAACTGCACGTCTTGGGACTTTGATGTCAAAACCACTTTTGGGGTCCTTCTCTCCCCTTAGTGCTGGGTCGTTGAATGGCTCATGACCTGCTTCCCAGTCACACACTGTCTTCCTTATGGCCTGCAAAACACTGAACACAATTCCCACTTCTTCAGACCGCAGCGCACTCAGGTGCCCTGACAGAACACTTGACTTCTTTTGAGCATTCTTCCACAAGGCACAGAAACTTTGCAACAGCATTCAGGAGTCCAGGGTAACTCCAGCCAAGAAAAAAGAATTTCACCAATGACACATCCACAAAATAATCACTTCATGCTGTTTTACAGAAAGGGTAGTCTAGAGCCCTTAAAGACCATCTAGCTCCAACTGCCCTCCTGCCATGGGCAGGGACACCTTTCACTACATCAGGTTGCTCAGGGCTCCTTTCAACCTGGCCTTGATCACTTCCAGGGATGGGGCATCCACAACTTCTCTGGGCAACCTGTTCCAGTGCTTCATTACCCTCCAAATAAAGTATTTCTTCCTAACACCCAATCTCAACCTGCCCTCCTCTTTCAGTAAAACCATTTCCCCTTGTCCTGTCACTATCTGTCTGTATAAGAAGTCCCTCTCCCTCAAAGGTACTGGAAAGCTGTAATAAGGCCTCCCAGAGCCTCTTCTTCTCCAGGCTGAACTACCTCAGCTCCCCCAGCCTGTCCTCATAGGAGAAGTGCTCCAGCCATCTGATCATCTTCATGGCCTCTGGACCCTTTCTAACAAGTGCATGTCTTTCTTGTGTTGAGGACCCCTGAGCTGGATCAATCAAACCAAATTCATATTAATATGAATTTATGAATTCATATTCACTATTAATTCAATTAATATTCAATCAAACCAAAGCAGATTATTAATCAAATTAAATAGAGATCATGGTCGTTTGAAATGAAAAAAGAAGAATTCCTGTTTTCAGAAGAAATTCAGATTCCAGAATTCAGCTGAAATTTATACAAACAGCTTCGTACTTTTAGCTCCAAATACTGAACTGGAACTCAGATACTTGTCAGGAACACAGCCAGCCATATCCAGTGGCATACTGAATGATCAAGAAAATGTCTCATCCCAAATCTGAGCAGGCATGAAAGTAATATTTTTCTATTTCATTAAAATACTGGACAAAGAGACTCTCCCCGTAAACCTGATAATGTGGAGCAATTTGTTTATTTTTAGCTTATGATGATATTTTTGTGGTAGTCAGAGCATTTAGCAATAGCCTAATTAGCTATGGACTTTCACCTCTAAGAGCTTTGCAATGAAATGTGGGAGTAAACAAACGATAAACAAGTCAAGATTAAAAGCAAACAATTAGGGACCAAAAAAAAAAAGGTCAGGAAATGTCACCAATCAGTGTGGGCAGATGGAGCACTAGAAGAGAAGTGTAAGGCTAGTAAGCCAAAGGCAGCAGAAGCTGAGAAGTAAGACAGAATGCTAAGAGAGGCAGAGAGAATAGAGAGTGGGATAAACATGAGACACAAGGAAAGGAAACACTGGAATCATAAAGGGGACAGTGAAACCTTTCTTCAAAATACAAACGTTAATCTTGCTTTCAGTATTACTGTATTTGTATTTTCTGGAAATAAAAATAAACACGAGGGAACATAAGACTTCCTGAAGTAGTTCTAAGAGGTTCAGGACAGCCTCCTGCAGCCATGCTGGCAGCCTTTCATTTTTAACTTCAGACTTCTTCAACCTCCAATTCGTATCCAATCAAGCTGACTACAAATGCCAGACAGACTGGGAGTACAGACTTAGAGAGGTACAATCGAACATCTGTGCAATTCTGCAACAAATTTACTAAGGTCTGGGGGAAAGAATATAGAAAAAGATGAAAACAGTAATTCTACCTCTGAATGACATTTTTCTTCTTTTTAATGGCTTGTCTTAATGGCTCCCTGAGTGTGACCTGGGCAAAGTCCTGAAGAGCTGCATAAATAGTATGACGAATGGCATGATTGAAAACACTTTCCATCCGTCCCATCAGCACCTGAAGACCTTTGATCATGGCAATCACCTGCAAAAAAAAAACCCAGACAAATGTATTTTTCTTATTTTGTTGTATATTTGTACAAAAAGCACATTTTTAAATACAAAAAATGAGAAAAGGGGAATTAACAACTCACAAACAATAAAGGATAGTTTTGCTGTGTTCCTCCCCAATACTGAATGGAAGAATATATGCTGTTTCAGAGCTAGCACAGGGCAGACTGTCTTTTTGCACTGGGTATGCAAAATGCTCATAGAGAATGTTCTCTTTTGTATAGAATTATCTTTGGAAAATCCCTATAGAAAAACATTTGTCTTACCTCAACCAACGCAAACTTCTCCTCACTAGTATAATTGTATCTTGTTGCTCTTTCATACTCTTCAGCATTGTCAGGACAATCTTTATTAGAATATTTGTCAGTTGGGTGAACCAGCTTCCATGAGTACTGCAGTTCATGAGGCAGAAGAGGGAGAAAAAAAGATGGGGAGAACAAAAAGAAACAAAAATGCTTGAGAAACACAAAACACAGCTGGACACAAATAACAGGCTTTGAGAAATACCCCAATGTTTTCATGAATATTTGAAGAATAGTATTTGGTACTACGCTCAAACCTTGCATAAATTCTGAACTACTATCATTGGTAGAAATGCCCAACAATTATTTCCCTAAAAACTTTTCATGAAAATCAGTGATTCTGTATTATTCCAAAGAAATGCAACTCAAAATCAGCAGGTATTGCACTTAAGGGTATTTTTTACCAAGCAAATGTTAGCACAGGCGAAAGTTTCTTCTCTGTTTCAAGCATGAGAAACACAGAAAGACTTCAGAACATAAGAAAAAAAATCCACCAGACCCACACACAAAAAGAGGAGCTTTCTACTTGGTAAAACGTTCACATTTAGTTTTCAAAACACAACTGGAAAACTACAGGTTTGGGGTTTTTTTTGGCAGGGAGGGGTGTTAATTTTTCCTTTACTAGGCTGAAATGTGTGGAAATAGCTGTATTAGTGACAATAAGATCTGCACAGCATGCACTTCTCTTAAATACTGCCTTTTCAGTCAGTGCAAACACAGCTCAAAATGTGCCTGAGCAGTGTCAGGCTGGCCTAATATCCATCAGGACACATCAAGTGAAAAAGCCTAGTCACATTTAAATACAATTTTCTCACAGTACGAGTTCAGCACATAGCAAGATCTGGTTGACACCACCTTAGCATAAATGTTAGATTACAGAGCAATACAAATTTGCCTACTATAATGGATTAACAGCACCAATTCACCTATGGCAAAGGGGAGCATCACACCCTGCAACCTGAGTGCTACAAAGAGGACACTGGGGAAATGATTAAACAAAGGTGAAGTACTTTGGGAGCATTAAACTGACAGAGTTAAGGTGCACTACAAACATACACTGGAAGATTTTACCTGAACATGATGCATGTAACTATGTTCGTGGATACACAGTGAAGGTGGAGACAGGTAAATAGTTAGGATACTCCATAGCAGAATAAATTCTCAGTTGGACAGGGAGAAAGTGGACACACATTAGAACTTAGATGAGAAGTATTTATGGGAATCCATACAAATTAGAAAGACAAAAACAGTGAGAACAGCCAGAAAAACCTGCAGTGATGCTCAGAGAGTTTGTCCTGGAATGAGTAGGATAGAAACAGAGCCAAGAATAAGAGACTTTCTCCAGAGATATAATAAAATAGGAAGATTTTCATTGTAAAGAGACCCTGGATGCAGCAATCTCTGACGACAAATTAATAAATAAAATAAAGGGAGCAAGTCTAGTAGCTGCAGAGGCAAGGAATAGATGACAGCAACTTCTCTTAAGAGAAGAAAAGGAGAACAAGATTTTCACCATTAAATACACGGTGGATTTAAATATGAATAGGGTAATACAGGCAAAAGCATGACTCATCTACTGGCTTTTAAAGGAGGCAGTTAAAAATGCAATCAAGAGAGAAAACTGGTTCTCCAGCTATGCCCACTGTGATTGCAGTAGAGTCACATAGTGCAAATTGCTTCATGTCCCCTGAGACAACTGAGGCAGAAGAGGAGCAATTCTGGCCTCTCTCATACAATAAGTCATGTTTCAATCCTTCCTAGAACATACTTTGGTTCAGCTAGGGCACACAGCTTTTATGCAATGTCTGCAGCATAAGAAGGTCTCCTGCATCCTCCTCTTCAATTTCTGCCTTAAGCAGCTTCTTATTGGAAAAAAGCAGTTACTTTTCTGTAACTGTAAGCATCTGTTTTTAAAATAAACTATTGCAATACAGAGAAACAACTCAGCATATTCTTTATTTCCCCTCCCTTATCTCCTCTCAAATTTTCCTTCTCCTGCACTTTCTTTCCTTTTGACTAAAAGCCTAATCTAAAGCGAATGGGAGCCCTTCCATCCATTTTTGTGTGTTAAGACCACACAGGCTTCAATTTACTCAGTGGTGATGTCTAAACACAGACACTTGGAGCTGTTCTATCACCTCCTCGGTGACTGCATGTCAGGACTGATGTTTCTAATGATATAATTTTAAACAATGTTTAGAAGGAAATGATGAAGTCAGTCTACAAGATGTTTGTATCAAGAGTGACATCTTAAAACATCTGGTGAAGGTTCACAGGTGACAGCCTATCCATTAAATAGAACAAGTTGAATGTACTGTGTGCGCTACAAGCTACTGGATCTTCAAAGCAACAACATTACTCCTAGACTCTGAAAACTTCACGTGCCATCCTCTAAGAATGAGTTCTGAAGCAGAAGGAGAAAAGGGGTGAAGGAAGAAGAAAGAGGGGAACTAAGGAAACAAGATTCTTGTGGGTCCCTTTCAACTCAGAATATTCTGTGATCATGTGAAAACACAACATGCATTTTCCAGTCTATTAAAGGAAAGCCATTTTATTCTGTCTAATCTCACCAAGCCACCTCTTTTTAATTTGGTTTTATTTCCCATGTTACATACCACTTCCATGACGTGGGCACTCCACTGGGAGAGAAGCTGCAGGCCTTGGAGAGAGAGATCAAAGAGCTTCCGATATTCTGCATCTGTTTTTTGAGCTTCCTGTCGACCAGACCCAGTCACTACCTAGAACAAAAAACCCACACCCAAATCTGTATCAGAACATGCTGTATTCAGCATCCACAGCCAAATTTCTACATCAACTGCAGCACTAAAACAGCATCATATACCAACACCTGCATTAACATCAGCTTTTTCTTCTAGAGACTTATGTAGTTAGGAACTTCAAAGATTTTAGTGAAGAGATGGAAATCACTGGTATCCCTAATGACCACAATATTGTTGCAGATTAATTCAAGACATCAATTATATATGATAAACACAGTTTTATGTTCTCTGTATATACTATATATGTATGAGTGTGTGTATACATACACATTTCTGTATTCTTTTGCTAGTCTCTTAACTTTTAGTTTTGTTTAAACTGTTAGAAGTGATTTTTTGCCTTTTCTTTTATACCCCTCTTATATACCCTTTTATATAGTCAAATGCATTCTTAGTGCTTTTAGCCTACATACTTGTAACTTTTCAAGCCTGATAATTTAGCTGACCCACTGTACCATTAAACTAGAAGACCAAACAGTCTGGAAGTCCCAGACACCAAGGTTCTCTCCAGAACACATTTTTGTAAACTAAGATAGGCCCATCCAGGGGCAAGGTTCCTCGAGACGAGGGGCTCACTCGAGCCTCTCACTGGAGAATCTTTGATAGATATGCTGATTTGCAAGGCCTGTAATTGTGTGCATTTCAGAGTGTGTGAGCAGTGTGTGCACTTTCAGGACATTCCACCTAGATAAAGTACTGGACTCAAGGATCCTTAAAGAAATACCGAGGTAAAAACCCCTTTTCCCCATAAACCGTGTTTTGGTTTTAATTTTAAAACCAGGGAAAGGCAACACAAGCACCTGTTTGGAGTAACGGCTAGACAACATCTTCTAAATGAGACATACCAAAATTTCTAGGATAAATCTGAGCTACATAGAGAGAAAGAGGCAGAAGGATTTCAGAGTTTATATGATGTGTCATTATTGTGTTAAATTTAAATACTGCAAATTTAATGCAGAGAGTGGGTACTAGACCTGCAGCCACCTTTTCTTGACTCAGGTGGCCAAGCTTTGTCATTTACCTAGCCAAGGATTTACCTGTTTTCCAGATACTTAACAATAACTGTTAATGAGTGACATGAAATTTGCACACGTAGCTCTAACCCCACTCACCTCACTGTTGCTGTAACGAGCCAGTTCAGATATGAAACGCATATGGTCTTCTCTGATTTGGATCATCTGCTCACATATATTGTACTGGGGACTGCTGCTGGAAGACGTGCATGTCCATCTGTTTCAGAAGACAAAAAAAAACCCACCTAAATCAGTTTTGACAATAAACAGCACAACTGATGCTGCAAAGAAAGATCCACAATGAATTACTTTTTTTTCTTTTGACACATTTTCCTTCTCTGTTTTTTGAGGATTTTCCTCTCTTCATACCTCCACCTTTACCCCTGCACAAGCCATTAGTGATGAACTGCCCTTCTGAGTTCAAATAGCACTTCTTCCAAGTCTTAAGAAAGAACTGTAAAATTTTTCTTTTCTGTTTTGGGAGTTTTTGTTTTTGAAAGGCTGCTATGAAATACGAACCAGCATCCCTCTTAGGAACAAGACCAAAAAAGGATTGAAAGCTAGGGCAGCACAGGCATAGGCTGTAAGAAATATGTAGCCACTTGCAAATATTGTTTTTGTTTATTCTTCTTGAACTCTGAAGAGCGTATAGTATGCTCCCAGCTATAAAAAAGGCATTATCAAATACTATTAACATGTTATCATGAGGTACACAAAAAAAACATGCTACCAAGAATGTCATGTTAAGTAGCCTCATATTTTTAGTAGCTCGGTAAGCCCATTGCTATTGATTTTCTCTTAGCAATTACATGCAAGTTATGTGGTTTTTTCTGCAGGAATTAAAACGCAAAGCACAACATTCTAAATTCATGTAACTGCATGGAGGCAAGGTCTTGGCAGAGCACAAAAAGGTTCACTAAAACAAAGCAATAACCAAAACCCATGGAACCATTAATGAAACAACTGGCTGCATTTTCCAATTGTTTTGCTGCACTGCACACCTAGCCAAAATAAAAAACAACATAGGGGGGAGACAAGCTAAGTTGCTGCTCCATGTACAATGTACACATGCCTTTTTACCCATGCATTACTACTGCTCACCTTGCTTAGTAAAATCCTTCATTTCTTTTAAAGAAAGTTTCAAAATTAAAGGAAAAAATAAACATTAAATATTAAATTAGTGTAAGATAAAATTAATGTCTTCCAACCCAAGTGATAAGAAATGTCACAGATAAAAGAATGAGCTCAGCAGCATAGAAAGGTTTTTAAACCATCTGTTTCCTTAGTTGTATCCATTACACGAATTACATTAATAGTGAAATACCCACACCAAAAAGATGACCAAGTGAAAATCCTATTAATTACCACAGACCCATGGATTAACAGGTGATTATAAAAATACACTCCAAGGGTCAGACTTTCCCCATCCCAGATGCTTCACTCTGTTTCCTTCTCCTTCCTACCTGGATTTATTTTCCTCGTAATGGGCACTGGTCTTAATGTATCTTGCAAGTTCAATCTGCATGTCACCAAACAGTGGGACAACCTGCAACTGCTGTACACAGGGAACAAATCAGATTCAGTAAGTTATTAACACAAATCATAGTGAAAGGAAACCATTATTTACCTGTATTATAATCCAAAGTGATCTTTATTTAAATTTATTTAAAATGCAAGAGAAACTACTTTTAAAATCACATCTTAACCAACCTTAAAGTACTTGTCTATCTTGGCTAAATTTATCCTTTTCTTTGCATCCAACTTATAGATGTTACTGACACTTCCATCCATCAGGTATAATCCGAAGCCCATCACCTGAAAAAGGAAAAAATTGAGCCTTCAACAAAAGGACCTGAGAAGTAAAAACCTGTAAGACTGTTCTTCATATAATTTAAAAAGTAACAGTTTAAAATCAGTCCTGAAACACCCAACCTCCTTCAAACAGAATATATTTTCAAATACATAAATTTTTGTACTATTCTTTTATTATCTGTATTAGCAGTTTTTACATTAACATTAGCCTGATCAGTTACCCTTAAAAGATGCTCCTTGTTTGTATAAAGGTTTAGCACAAAAAAAAATCGAAAACCTCACTGAAACGAGAGTGTGGCTATTTTTAGAGCTTTTCTTTTCACTTCCATTTTATGCAAATTCTGTACATGCAAACTGATTTGGTAACAGAGGTTTGGATCTAATATTTCTGAGTGATTGTTTTTCTGGCTTTCAGTGCCTCTCTGAATTATACACACAAGAACTCAGAAGTATTCAAAAAATATCTAATTACATTTTGTCCAAGGCATTAATTAACATGAGGTTATAAATTTATCAGGAAAAAGTACACCCCAGAGGGTGGTTGAGCAGGAACAGTCTCCCCAGGGCAGTGGTCACAGCACCAGCCTGACAGAGCTCAAGAAGCATTTGGACAACACTCACAGGCACATGGGGTGACTCTTGGGGATGGTTCTGTGCAGGGCCAGGAGCTGGACTCAGTGATCCTTGTGGGTCCATCCTGCCCAACTCAGCATATTCTGTGATTCTTTTTAGTATTTACAGGAGCCAAGTAGAACCACTTACTGTGTTCTAAGCATGTTAACCAAACAAAAGGCCTAAAAACAAAAGGCACACTGGGCACCCTTGCAGAAAGAACATAAATGCTCTAGAGTTCATAGGTGGTTTCAGAAGACTTTCATTTACTCCTAATAAACAGAGCTCTTCAAAAATTAAACATTGAAGTGACTCAAAATATTTGTCATGAGGCAAATTTTCAGCTCTTACCCCGGATCTTTTCTTCCACTGCAAAACATGCAGCTGATAATATCAGCCACATTTCATACTACCTAGCACCCTCTTACTACATGTACATAATCCAGCTAACTAAACTGATTTATTAATTCTAATTTCAAGACACTTGTTCCCTGAAATATTTGATACACAACTTTTTAAACAAACTTGCTACATATCTAAAATAAAATGTACTAGTTCCTTTCTGCTGTCATTATACTTCATAGAAACACAGTTTCATAGAATTGGATGCAGTTCAATTGGGTCAACTTCAATTTATGAAAAGCAAAAGTGGATTAGAAGGTTTCTAAATACTTTTAGTATATAATACAATAAAAATACAATGACAGGGAAAAGCAGTAATTTGAATTATTTGCTTAATCTGGTTCCTTTCAAAAGAACAAAAACAACCGGAATTCAAAGACATGTACTCTGCTTCAACATTTTTTTTTTAATTTCGTACCCAAAGGAAACCTACTTTCAAAAGCATATGTTTCTCACTGGGCGTTAGATACATTTTGTTTTCATAGTAGTCCACACACAAATTCACAATATCTGCAAGCAGCTCTTCATAGCCAACAATCACCTCCAACTGCTGCTGCAAAGACTGGAAAAAAAAAAGAAGGCTATTAATCAACTAGTTACACTGGGGAAAAAAAAGTTACTATCAAACTGGAAGAGCTTTATTTTAAACTTTTGCAAAGTATTAGGTAACTTGCAAGAAGACAATTAAAGCTTACTTGTGTTATCTTGTTGTGGTTGGCAAGGAACATGGAAAGGTTCTGAGATTCTTGAATGGACTGAGGATCTGCCATTTTCCGCAGGAACTGAGCGGCTCTTTGAAAACAGAAGAAAAAACAGTATTTCCCTTGGCCAGGGGTGTCTGCAAGTAAATCTATCTCCTTAAGAAAAGGTAAAAAGTTGACTAGAAGAGAGAGATGGACTTAAATTACCCAAAATAAAGTGGTTTACCCTCCCAAATCCCTCACTACACCCCTGCTTATAAAGTCCAATAAAACCCAAAGGAAAAAACATTGGCTATGTCCGTCAGTTGGGGGCAGCTGTGGCTCTATAGATCCAAGCCACCCAACAGCCCAGGAAAAGTCAATCTTCCAGCCACAAGAGTTTGACCTCCAGAAGCACACCTCCAAAGAAAAAGAAAGGCAAATCAAGTAAGTTTAGGAGGTCTCCAGGCACAATAACAACTACAACAGGTGGAGGTAGAAACTAAATTTCTCGTAAGTAGAAGTGACACAGGTAAATTTGGTTAATCATTAACGGAATAGTTTTCTGCATGAAAGACCACAGCTGCTAGAGCTGGCATAAAGGCTGTCTTGCCCTACTTCTCTGACCACTGTGTTCAACAGAAGATATCTGATACCATCTGGTAGCTGAAATACAAACCACTGGTATCTCACCCCCTCCCCTCCCTGCTACACCTGCAATTACAAGCATTTTGAACAGCAAAGCTGAAATATGTTAAGAACAAAGTAAAACAGCTCTCAGCTATAAATGTCAAAAGGTAATAATGCCTTTTGGCATTAATAAGGATTATTAATTGGCAAGGATGCCAAGAATAGAATAGTTCAGATCAGAATAGAGTAAGAGTTGCACAAGCAACCAGAAAGCTAGCTTCCTCTCAAAAAACAGAAGCTTTACTGAACAAAGTATATGCATTACATTTAGCACACACCAAGACATGAGTATTTGACAGCTTGGCATCAAAGGCAGAAAAACCTTTTGCTGAAGGAAGAATAGCACAAAGAAAACAGATGTACTCAACTGCCTAAACGCAGTCAAGCCATCCCTAGTTTCAAGGTAACCTGTCCCACACGTGAAGAGACTACTTTTGAAGAAAAAGCTGTCAGAAAAAAAGCAACTGCTGCCATCTCGTGGGAGGCCTGAATCCTGACAGCAAAGCCCTGGGTCCTGCTGCCCCTTGCCACTTGCCTCTTGTAGGCTGAGTGGTCATTCTTCACGCTGCACTTCATATTTTTCAACTCATCCAACACTGCAAACATGTTGATGAATTTTCCCAGTGTGATCAGATAGGCTTCAGACACAAAGTCCTTCCTCCTCTCCGCGTGGCACAAGCGTCTCACCTCCCCACAAAACCGTTCAATTGCGTTTCTCTAATGGAAGGAAAAGACAGAAAAACAGGGAGTGAAAGCCACGGCATTTCTAGGGAAAAAGTTTCATCACCTACCCAGAGCTGGTCCAGTAAAAAGCTGCACCGAAGCAGAAAAATGTTCAAAGCACGCAAAATTAGCAAGGCATGAGTACAGGCCTTTCAGCTCCTTCTTGGTGTACTCGATGTGTGCTACAAGTTTTTTAAACTAAAAGAGGGTCAATTTAGATTGGATATAAGGAAGAAGTTTTTTTACAATGAGGGTGGTGAGGCACTGGAACAGGCTGCCCAGAAAAGCTGTGGATGCCCCATCCCTAGAAGCGTTCAAGGCCACGTTAAATGGGGCTCTGAGCAACCTGATCTAGTTGAAAGTACCCCTGTTCACTGCAGGGGGGTTGGACTACATGGTTTTCAAGACCCTTTCCAACTCAAACTATTCTGTGATTCTATGGAGTTTAAAATCCATCAGAAAAAAGGGATTTCATGCTCTTTAGTGAGGAAGTATATATTAACTAAAAGGAAAATTACAGGAATGCTCCCTTCAAACAAACAAACAAAAATCCACAGCACACTGTACATGCCAGATGTCTTAAGTCATCCTGGCACATGTTTATTTGAGGGCTTACTTCCAAGCACACACCAGGGCCATCTCAGAGGGAGATTACAAATACAAAAAAGACATCAACTTCAAATGTAAAAAGGAATCTGTTCTGACTTTAGAGCTCTAACCTGCTTGAATGAAAGGAGATTGAATGAAATGCAACATTTCCTGTTGTCTTCCCTAACCAGGGGTCTTACAAACAGTCTCCTCCTTCCTGTGTGCTTCAGGCTTCACAGGCTCTAGTTGCTCCAGCTCTGAATAATGCCTGAAAACATCCTGAGTCCATTGAAATAGATGGCAAGGTGCCAGGAGGGAGGAGAAAGCAAAACAGACTGCTATTCTCCAGCTCGTGTGGCTGGCAGGTCACAACAACCGGGTTAGCTTGCCTCAATTATGAATTGCCATAGCAAAGTTGCACCTGCTGCTCTGCTGTCCAGATTTGTGGATCCCTCATTCCCCAGCAAATGGTTTCTGTGCTGAGATGTTTTTATGTATACATTTGAAACACATTATATTTCTATTTCCTTTTTTCCTAAAGTGACAGATCTCTGTCCCCATGTGCTGCATAGGGACTATATGCAATTACTTTTGATTTTATGTTGAAAGCCTTAATGGAGATTGCCTCAAGTTTTTAAGATAGGCAGAATTTTTAATGCCTTTCTGTGGGAGAATATGGCGGTTTTTTTCTAACATATAATGACTAGGTTCAGTAGCTGAGCACACAATATCAAGTATACAAAACAGGAATATAAAATTACAAGGCTACTGACAAATTTTGTCTCCATTCCTTTTACCTGAAAATACATAAAATTCATCAGTTTTGTGACTTCTGGCTCCAGAACTTCCACAGTTTTCTCATAAATTTCTACTCTGTTAGGCTGCTCGTTGCACTTGACCTGTGGATAATTAAAGAAGTTGTTATACTTTGAACTTTCCCTGATAAAGCCTCAGCAACTAAGATCCTGAGAAAATGCATTATCATCCTAAAGAGACAAACTTCAAGACAAAAGTTTCCAGGTTTGGTAATTTTATGCTAATCTTCTAAGCTTAATTGTTTGTAAAAAACA
The DNA here is from genome assembly GCA_013396875.1 of Vireo altiloquus. Taxonomy (NCBI): domain Eukaryota; kingdom Metazoa; phylum Chordata; class Aves; order Passeriformes; family Vireonidae; genus Vireo; species Vireo altiloquus. Next base: position 463,147 of record VZRF01011026.1, read on the forward strand.
TCAAAACTCTAAGATTTTCCTATTACCTTACAGCAAGTAATTAAGTTGTCAAAACACCTTCTTAGGGTTAGAACAATATTCTTTCCACATTAAGCCACTTGTTCATAATCATGCACTAAAATAGGGTCAGAATTGTAAATTAACACAGGTTACCTGGCTTCTACTCTAAATATTTAAACCACAGGATAAGCCTTCCTTGCATTTCAGTATAAAAATAATTGCATTAAAAATTCCTTATAAAGGAAGGACTCAACTCATTGTGTTTTGCTTTCTGACACTTCTCAATATTCTTCCCAACCCTCTCCTGTACAGCCATTCCCAGACACTTGAAGCTAACTTGTGACCAATTTGCAGGGTGGCTTTTTCTACACAGAACAAGAAAACACTACTTTTAGAAAGTGTACTACTCCAAGTGCTACCTTGGAATAGTAGTGCCTGGAAACTTATATGTTTAACCTGAATGTTAATTGTTACATGCTATACTACCTGTTTTGAATTTAAGTATTAAACTGGGGAGTGGGAACAGTCCATTCTCTTGAATGAAATGTTGGCCTTGAGCAGATCCCACAATCAAAAGCTTTCCTTTTAAAGCATATTACCCCTATACTCTTGAACCAAAAAGTAAGACTGACACAAACCCCATGAGGTATTGCTACACATGCCTTATAAAAAAAATAAAGTCCAACTGGTCCCCAATAGCTAAAATACACTGTTCTACAGCATTCCCAGCTTAACAATTCAGGAATCAAAGCAGACTCCACTTCAGATCTCACTGACAAAGCTCTGTCTGTGTAATTCCACACTACAACAAGACAGTTCACATTTTGCATTACAGTACATTTTTCATCCATTACCTGAGGAATGGCTCTTGAGCAGCTTCTCCATGTGTATAACATAATTGCATATTCCTGACCTTCTTCTAGCATTTCATTCTGTAGGGAAGACACTCAATGTAATTTAGCATCGTAATATAAAATTATTATATCCGTGTGCCTTCTGTCATTCCAAGCCCTTGTCCAAATGAACCTATTTCTCTTACCAGAATGTTTATGCACAAACACACATATATTGCATACTGAATGATACATCATCATTATCTCCCCAGATCAGATTGGTTCTTTTTCCCCAAAATTAACAACACTGTGATCTGTAAGTATAAATAAAAATGCTATCTTGGGGTGGAGGAGAGTGATGGGATGGTGTTTATTCTTCTTTTTAAATTCAGGGACTTCAGGGAGAAGGGTCAAGGAAGAAAAAATCAGCACATGCAGAGCAATTTTTTACATTGCAAAGGAGAGGTACAACAATATCCATACAATCAAAACAGGTTCGGGAGTAACCATATCATTTTAAAAGTAGATTGATGTAAACACACATAATTTTCAGTAGCATGTAACCAGGTGCTTTATCTGCCCATTCCACCATTTGTGAACAGGCGTCTAGAATTATAAGACATATTATTCCTAATTTTCCAAGATTGCCATTAAAGAAGGGAATCTTTGAACAATATTAGTTGTTCAAGAGGAAAGGCAATTTGAAATTTTTTTTAAGAAATGTGTTTGAAAAAAAAGAAAAGCCACGCACTTTTTCATCTTACCTCCTCCTGGAAGTGTTGTAGGTAACCTGTTTTCTGTAACAGTAATTCTTATAATGAACTGCAAGAAGACACCTCTCCTTTTATTCTAAGTAATACAAAAGTATATATCAGAACATCTACTTACCATGCTAGAATGGACTGTAGCTTGCTCAATGTATCTTGCAATACCAGTGACAAATGCATTTCTGTCTTCAAAATTAGTGTTGAAGTTTGGCTGCAGAGAAAGGAAAACATGGAATTAAGTCTTCAATAGCAGCATATCTCCTAGGAAGGAAAGCTGAGAACCTGGTATTTTTCAGCCCGGAGAAGAGAAGGCTCTGAAACACCTTATGGCAGCATCCAGTACTTAAAGAGGCTCTCCGGAGAGCTGGAAAAGAACTTTGTATAGGGGCATGTAGTGACAGGACAAATGGGAATGGATTCAAACTAAGACTAGGTTTAGATTAGATATTAGCAAGAAATTATTGACTGTGAGGGTGGTGAGGCACTGGAAGAGGTTGCCCAGAGAAGTTGTGGATGGCCCATCCCTGGAAGTCTTCAAGGCCAGGTTGGATGGGGCTTTGAGAAACCTGGTCTAGTGGAAGATGTCCCTGCTCATGACAGGGGTTGGAGTAGATGATCTTTAAAGCGCCTTCCAACCCAAATCATACTATGGTTCTATGAAAAGAATTTTTATATATATTGCAAATATAAATACACTTTGGTTTTGGGCAAAAGGTACTCTTTATTAACAGCAATGGGAAATAGAAAATCTTTTTCCTGTAATGAGAAAATACCTGGTAAAGAAGAGATGATGGTGGAGGCTCAATACATGGTTGCTGATCTGGCAATGGTAATTCCTCCAAGAGATCCACATTGGACAAGGCATCCTCCAGAGTTACTTGAGCAGTCATTTTGCACCTGGTCAGAAAATACATACATACATATAAATATGTAGATATATACACATAGATATAACTTTATGTCTTACTAGATACACAGTAAACAAATGAGCAACATGAAGAGCAGGGAAGTATTTATATTGTGGGAAATGGGAAGTTTCCCATCAACCAAAATGGAAGGGAAATAGTCAAGCAGAAACTCAGTTGATTTTCGAATACAAGTTTTATTTAAACTTTTGAGACTAACACCCCTGTCCTTGCTTGTAGGACTTGAGGAATGTTTCTCTTCCCCCACTGCTGGACACCAGAAATAAATTAAAAATAGAGGAAAGGATGATTCTAAGGCTCATTTTTGAGCCAATGTGCTTTCAAAACTATGCACTAGAGCTACTACAACCACATCATCTTCAGGAGAACAGTCTGTCAAGATGTGCCAGTAGTCTCCAGTGTTTCACGTCCTATGTCTATATAACTTAGGTCAAAGTTACAAGGTGCTTAAACAGCTTGAGTTATAAGATATCTATGTAACCTAATATCAATATAACCTGAAGCATAGCTTTCTACTTATATAGCCTGAATCATAACTTTTGATATCTATATAAGCTGATATAAATAAAGTTTTATACAATGTAATGGCTAGTATATGGTCAACTAGTTGCTTAAATGCAGAATAGACAAAGAAAGAGAAAAAAACCTCACCAGGTGTATAGTTTGAGAGACAGATAAGTGTAGTATTAATGAGAAATTGACAAGTGCAAAACCAATTAGCCACAAAATGAATTTAGCCTAGTTGAGACCAGATGGACCCAAGAGCACTGTAACTACACATGCCCCGAAGACAAAGTTGAAAAGTTCAAATGTGAAGAAGACTTTAGAAGCCATCATCAAAGACCACCGAAGACCCTCAAAGTGGGGAAGTGCAGGCAGAGTGCAAAAAAAATTATCTAATAACCATGGAGTCATGCTATGTAAATTAGCTCTGGCACGTATGTGATGATATTGCAATGACATAACAACATTAAGAATAATTTACTGTGTAAATATACCACAGCACTTGACAAAGGTGGGTGAGTTAGGAGAAATCCTTCTCACCACCAGCGCTGCAATAAAGAAATACCTGCTCTGTAGACATCAGTCTATGGAGAATTATTTCCAGCCTATCTTTCAGGTATCACCTAGGACATCCAGACCTGCTTTGGGTAGTTGATGATGATCCCTCAGGGCCTTGACAATGTCCACAAACCTTCGACTACTGCCACTGCATGGGGTTTTGGACAAAGAAGAGCAATGGGAAGAAATCTGGGCAATCTGCGACCGGTGATCATACACTGGAACAGGTTGCCCAGATAAACTGTAGAGTCTCCTTCACTGGAACTTTACAAGACCTGTCTGAATGCAATCCTGTGCCCTGTGCTCCAGGATGACTCTGCTTCAGCAGAGAGTTTAGGCCAGAAGAGCCACTGTAGTCCCTTCCAACCTTACCCATTCTGTAACGTTGTGAAAATTTAGGAAGAAAACGTGGGGTGGAACAACTCAGTCATCCACTTTTGTATCATGATCTACTCATTCTCCTCAGTGGAGTGAAAAAAAGATTTATTTTTAAGGTAATATCTCTAATCAAGATGTCTCATTTTTTTTCCAAGTTATTTTCCCCCATTTAGCAGAGAAAAAGCATACATCTATGGTGCAAGGAGCAGCTGAGCACTGCCCTCAGCTCTAACCAGGAGGGAAGGAACACTGTGCACCCACATCCCAGAGGAGCAGGACCCTGCTTGGCATGTGTCACCTCCATGGACTTGTTCCTTGTACAGGAAGGGTACAAACAGATCCCAATGCAGCTTTGACAAAAACTCACTGCAAGACAGCTGGTATGGGTTGGTGATCACAGCACTCACTGCACCTTTATTGGCCTGGCAGAAACACCTCCTCACTTTCTCTTGACCCATTACAGATTCCTGGGGAAAGACCCACAGAAACAGCAGCTTTACCTCCAAGGAAGGGCTCAGCTGACAAAAAAAACCCGAACCAAAATCCAAACCCAAGGAGAGGCAGTAACCAGGAGTGATTACCTATCTCTCTCCAGAGATAACCCTGTGTACCAAGCCATTGCTGCAAAGCAAACGTATGAGAGAACTTGCCAACAACTTTATAAACAACAATCAACAGAAATATTCTGTTGAATATTTGTCTGTTTCTTCTTTAAAGCCCAGCCCAAACCTTGCTCCTAGCCTGAGCACATCAGTTTTTGTTAAAATAAATAAATAAACAAACGCTCATATTGTGCAATCTGTGATCCTTGCCAAAAAAGGGATGAAGGACTGGACTGACAAGAGTGCTGGCTGGTAAACCTGTGCCAGGATGCTTGCCCAACACCTGCCTACACCCAGATCAAGCTCCGACACAAGAACCACAATTATTCTCAAATTAGAGACCAGCAGAGAACATGGTATCCTCCCTTTGATAAATGAACACATGCCCAAAAAATTCCATGGCTGGGCAAAAGTCCTGTGAGGAGGTCAGACTGAACAGTTTTACCTTAAAGGAAACGGAGCTGCCCCAAAGTCTGAACATCTACAGATGAGTCTATCTATGGGTAATTTATATATGAGTCTGAGTATCTATAAACCAAGCTTTAGCTAAAAAAGAAAACAGTTTAACTGAGAGGTTCCTTCCAACTTGAAACTTTTCTTCCTCTTTGCCTCCCTGTCAAAGTAGATACTCCCAGCTGTGCAGCTGCTCTGGGATGTGCTGGTGGTGGGATCAATGGGCCCATAGCCCTCTCCCCCACTGGACAGACAAATGGCCACAGAGCTTTGGCTCCAAGAAAGCACTACAAAAAATGTTCTAAAACCCATAGTGAAAAATGGCCAGCCGTTCTACACCAAAAATTACTGCAACTATCTGTGTAAAGGGAAGTGCCAAGGAGAGTGCAAGGAAAGCATCAGCATCCTCTCCCCATCTCCCCAGTCCACATATCTTCCTTCTCCTACAACATGGTCCATCAGTGACTTGGACTCCTGCTGTAGAAAAAAAGCCAGGCTCCTGACTTGTACTTCCTCAGCACTACAAGTGAATATTCTGAAGATGTGGCCTGTATATCCCAATTCTGAAAGCACACCTGCATGCTTTTGGCCTCAAAATTTACAGTTGCACAGGAGAAATCCTCCAGCATCAGCTTTCTATGTTCAGACTACGAGACATTGGACTACCTGTGGATTTTTTTTTTTAATACTTAGAAAACAATTTAAAAATAGAACCCAAAATGCCAGCTGATCTATACTGCCATCTCTTTAATAGCACAAGTCTGGGAAAGCCTCAATAACAGGCCAGAGGCACAAATAAGAAACAAAAGCTTCCTACTGCCCTCTGGGTTGTGAAAAAAGGAAAAGAACATTTTTTTTAAGTCCTTCAGCATGATTTCCCAAAGATCAGCGTTTTTCAAAGCAGGAAAAAAAATAAGCCATGGGGCACAGACAGTTGTAAATGTGTTCTTGTTTTGAGGTTGCTCGCTGACAGCTCAGCTTTGCAATTTTGCCAAAGGTATCCCCATGCCTGGTGTTTCCTTGGCCAAGTTCAACGGCCCTGTTCTCCAGCCTTTGCACTCCAGCATCTAGCAAGACATGAAAGAGGAAGCAGCTCCTTCCTGCCCAGCTTCGACACACTTGCACACGTCGAGAGGGCATGATTCACATTTCCCCTCTGCCCCCTCAGAAGTGAGCAGAGGAGGTTTGACAACAGCAACGGCAGAGGGACAGCTGGAACAGGTTTAGGGCTTTTTTCCCCTCCTTCATATTTGTTGATAAAACAAGCTCCAAAAGACAACAGCTGTTTTTCATGTACAATGATGAAGGAGGTGGCAAAACCAGAATTTTTTTTCCCCCTAAGTTCAGAAAAATTAATTTAAGAAAAGCTAAAATTTCCAAGACAAAAAATTGGATAGCTTTCCCTCCTTAAGAGTCATGAGTTTTTAACAGCTGAAATTACTGGGCAGGAGAGCTAATATTTTAACAGATTTCTTTATGGCAGAGAATATAAGAAACTTCAAAGACCTACTTAAAAAAAAGTTTGATTAGGAGTTTACATAAATGAGAACAGATTGAAATGCTGTAGTCATTATTATAGTTATAATAATAACTCATCATTATAGTTATACTAGGACATTTACCCAAACTGAGAATTACTTTCTCTACTAAATTCCTACAATGCTGTGTTTTCAGTTCTGTACCCATGTGAGATTTTACAGGACAGGTTTTCTCAGGTAGAAGACATGTAAGCATTACTTCTGAAATAATGTTTTTCTTTTTGATATCTTTGGATTATGACCCAGCATTAAAGCACTAAAGTAAAAATGCACTCCAAGAACAGGTTTTCCTGCGTATACACAATATAATCAGCAAACATTCACATTCATTATCTGACATTCTCCCTTGAGGAGAGGGAATCACATACACCAGCAAGCTGTTTTGCTAACTTTTGGTGTTTGGTGAGCACACACAGCTTTCTAAGCAGGGGAGAGCAACGCCTGTGCCAATTCTCAGTTCCTTTTTCTGGAATTCAAAGCAAGAAAATCCCAGTCTCTAAACAAACCTCAGCCTCACAGTATCAAGTCCTACCATGTCCAAAGATCAGAGATACCAGTTCCAGGGATTTTTTTAAGTATGTTAAGTGCGAGGCCACAGATTAACTTCAACTAGGATATCCTTCTTTTTCTTCAGTTCTGAAGGAAATGAGCACCACATGGGCCTGACCCACTCAGAAGAGCTTATGCTGTGGAGAAGCTCACTGAGCTGCCTCTCTCACATTTTGTCCATGTGAAAAACCAAGCCAAAAAAAGGAAGCTCCTCTAGCATTGTTCACATTTTGATTTAACTTCAGAACTGGATTCTTATTGAAAATATTCACAAAAAAAAGAGTTGGCAATCTTTTCTAAATGTCATAATTCTGTACAATTCCTCTCAGCCAGTGTGGTAAGCAGTGCCCTGCTAAAAACACTGCTTTGGTATTCAGAGGAGATGATTGTCAGCCCCAGTAGAGGTACCATTTCCACATCTCCATCCTTACTGAATAAGGTCTAAGTCTTTGCAGAAGATCTATATTCTTAATTCCAAGCGTATCAGAAAACGGCCAGCATGCCTCTCTCAGCCATGCTCTTTTGGGCCTCCTGAAGCTTCAGATTATTTGGAAGAAAATATGAACAGGAGCAAACTATGGGGAAAAGCGTTCTGGACAAAAAAAATAGAAAACTGACCAGAAGAAATAACAAGGACTACAGACTGCGAGGACTGAGAAAGCAGAGAATAGAGCATTAATTTCAGAATCACTGTGAGAGAAAGAATTGCTGTAACTATTCTGTTCACAAACTTAGAAGTAAAAAAAATCCCCCAAATTCTAGAGAGTTAAGTAGCTATAAAATAAGTCCTTAAGCTTTCTTTCAGTGACAGTTAAGTGGGACTCAGCCTATAAATAGCTAAAACAGGAAAAACTATGCTTGATGACACAAGATAGTTCTTATACATGTTCAGCAGAAGTGCACACAATCCAAGAGATATAACTTGTAGCTGGCAACCAAGTTAAAAAATAAATAAATATGGGTAAAGCAAATGAACTTAGGTAACTGTATCCTTATTGAGATCTTCTTATAGTGCAGAAATTACCACACAGTTCCTCTTCAGCCTCTGGCCAGGACTTCCCAGAAATGTCCTCTTATGGTCTTATGAATCTATCCAGCTGAGTTTCAAAAAGACACTGATTCCCAACACCGAAGTTCTACCTCACATAACTGGGTTTGATGATCTTTACCTGTTGGAACGTGAGCCCCTCTGGGTCTCAGGTCTTCAGACCCAGAAACAAGCAAGAACATGGGGATTGAATTAAAATCATTGTAGAAACTGAGTCACACAAACATGAAATAGAAGTATAAACTTTAGTTTTCAGTAGAAATATATTTTAAGTGCCTTAAATACTGAGAAACTGTATTAGTTGAGTTAAAAAGCCCTTAAACCTAGTTTCTTAGTATAGCAGTGCTACTTCTCACAGAGCAGCCTGTCCTAGATGAAATATAAACATCGTTACATTATCGGCATTTTTTAGATAGACTGTGTACGTAAACAGCAAGAACAGATAGAGACCATATGTGCAAATTCTATGTAAGATTTGTGTAAGAGTTATGACTATTTTTGTAAATCAGAATTAAGCTTGGATAGGTTTAGAGAAGTAGAATTAGAATCGTGTTTTATCCTGATTGGTTAATTAATGAATATAATCCATATCCCAGTGTGTAAGCCTAGAAATTGCTGCTAGGAAAATTGCTGCTATGGAACTCATGCAGCTAAGGCTGCTGTTGCTGCAACTTCTGCTCAAAATGTAATACTTCGAACTCTTGCCCTCGAACTCTTGCTTTCAGATGAATTAAACAACTCAAAATAGCACAGCAGCCTTCTCTTTTCCTTCCTCTCTCTGGATTGCAGCAACCCCCGTTATGTGCTTGACATTTACCTACTACTGAAAAATAAAGCCCTTCACCACAAAAGTTATCAGATGCAATGTTATGACTGTGTTAGACAAGATAGGGAGATGATGAGGTTGGTACCACGTTACCACAAAACATTTTATAAAACCCAAAAGGTATGTCAAGTACCTTGAAAATACACAGGGAAAGAATGGAAAGTCCTTGGAGAATACAAGTACATATGCCATTTAAATTACTTGCAAAGTGTCATTATCACCTGTACTAAGATTGCCAAGTGAACATTCCCACAGAAAACTGATAAATAGTATAATTCAGTCCTTTAGTTATAAGAATAAAGGTAGAGAATATAAAGCTACCGTGAAAGCCAACTTTTCTTCAGAAGATTTAGACACAGCAAGCAGAGGCATTTACTTTATGACAATTCCTCATTCACTTCATGGAAGTTGGAGTAACAATGTTAAACTTCCATGAAATAAACAAAAATAATTAAAATCTAAATACCACACCTGACAGGCACTTTGTTCCTTTGCATCACTCACTCGAAGGTTTGACACCGTGAGGACATCTAAGCACCCTCACTTTGAAATCTCTAAGGATTTATCCTCACACAACCACCAGAGAGGTAAGACAGCATGCTTCCCTCTTGAAGCATGGTGGACTGCAGCAGGTAACAATCTGGAAACAGATTTCCAGGTGGTTTTTTGCTGTCAGCTCCTTACAGTAGATCTTCTGGTATATTGTTGCATACTGGAAAGATCAGACAGTGGACACAACTGTGTCTATTGCTACCACATGTTCACCTTGTGCCCTGAAAATTAAACTTCCATGGAAAATGAAAGAAGGGTTTTGCTGATATCCCAGCAGGGGAATGATCTGAGTGAGCAGTCAATGCTGTGGATGATACCTCCCCACAATACCAGAATTACACATGGATACACAGCAACCAGCCTCACCACGCAGGGCTGACAAGGTTCATCTCATTTAGGCCGTTTGGTTGCTCAGGGACAATGATTTCCTTCTGTCATTAACCTCCAAAGTATAAAAGAGACAGTGATGCAAAGGAACGCACTTTCTTCAGCTGAACTACCAGAATGTCCCCAACAGTCTGAGAGCAAAGCAAGTGTCTTTGTTCAGCTGGGTCTTTATGCTGTCCTGGCATGGAGTGCTGCAGCAAGCTAGTAAGGGTAGATGAAAATGTGCTGGATGAAATAGATTCCCTTGAATCACTCATTTCACTTTTCGGACTGACTCTGAAAAAGGACATTGTAAACTGATGCATGTCCCATCTGCTTCTGAAGAACACCCCCACGGCAGTGACAGCAGAGTAAACCTCTCCTGAAGTCCTGTACTCTTCAGAGCAGCCCAACTACTGCTACCGTCTCTTTTGACAGACCCTCTCCCTCCCTGCACCAAAACAAACATACCAGCACTTCCAGTGGCACTTGGACGGGCCCGGGGGAAGAGCTGAATGGGCAAAGATTTGAGTCACTGCTGAATCTCAGGGTGAGAAGAGTCAGAAAAATATCAGCATTGGCCTTACTTCACCATTCTTGATACCATGTTACTCAGTATACCAGTATCTTAAATACACCTCTTGGGGAGAAAAAAAAGAAAAACAAACTCTCCACATCTTTTAACTTCATTTAACCACAAGCTCACAGAAAACTGAGTTTAAATGTAGCATGCATCCATTCAAAATGCAGACAGTTTCACTTTAAACAGCCTGATATAGTCCAGGAAAAATATATCCTATCATCATCATAACTGCAGAGCAAGTTTCCAGCCCTTGAGAGGTGAATTTGGGGCCCCTAGTCACAAAGGGTTGGATCAGCAGTTCTCGGCTGCAGCTGGCAGCCAGGGGCCTCACACCACGCTCTGAGCTGGGATCAGCAAAGCCTGACCCGCTCAAGCAGTTTCTCTCTCTTTCCCCAGGCAGGAGAAGTTACCACAGAACATTCAGAGACCTGTGACTGCAAGTGCACGACTGGGACAGGCAGATGTGCTCAGCATACCCCACCTCCAGCTGCACCCAGGAGAGTGTAAGCCCTAGAAACCAGCAAACGTCCAACAGCAATAAAACACATGTAAATATTAGCTCGAGAATGCAGCCCAAGGAAACAAAGGTGGTTTGGGACATCCAGGGAATCGGTTTTGGTAAGAGCATTCTCTACGTAACCCAAAAAAAAACCTTTCCAACACTGGAATTTTAAGTGGAAAGAAATTATTTCATATTAAAAATATGGAGAGGGATCATGCCAAAGAGTGAGTTAATTGAGGTGGAGTTTCAATGGTCAACAAAAAATTGCTGAACTGCAGAAATTTATGAATATTTTCTGACTTTGCAGATGAAAAGAGTGTTTCATTTGACTGAAAAATGATGTTAGGAAGGGATGCCCAATGCCTTTTTGCACTCCACTGGACACATTTTGTTTTTAAATAGATGCATTTGATCTCCAAGTGCTTGTACACGTTCCCAGGCTCAAAATAAGACAAAGAGGAAGTACGTCTGTATTTTAAACAGCAACTTCCTTTGGCATTGCTTCTCTTCTTTCCCAGACTAGCAGACAGCAAGTCTGCAAAAGCAGAATCTTTGAATCTTAGACTAAAATATAGTATCATGGATACTGAAGATTAAAATTGCCGTGCAATCCATTAATTGAAACATGTATCCACATGAGTGGTTTTGCCTAAAATTAATAACTATATGTTAATATTAATATAAATATTAATAATTTTAATGTATTTTGCATAAATAAATCAATCAAAGCTTATTCTACTTAAAAGCACAGAATTCTATGAGGAAAATTGGGGAAATTTTAATGTACTGCAGTTAAAGAGGGAGAAGAGAAGCACATTATTTACCAAAAAAAAAAAGAAAAAAGAGAAGCAAAGCTATTCCACAGTCCATGCACTGAAGGAAAGAAATCCAAATGAAAGTATATTTAAATAGATGATTGACTGGCCTGCTGAACTGGGGTCTTCAGGATCAACCTCAGTAAACTCCACGGCAACTAACAACAACATTCCCGCAAGAATAGAATTGATTGGCACAGCGGCAGAAGTTAAGTTTTATCCCTATAGTAACACAAAATTTTCAGGTTTCTTCTGTCCCATTGTGTCATTCTTCTACCTCACTGGATTGGAGGAAATCAATTAAATCATTTTTCTATTAAGGAAATTTGATTCAATATTCTGTGTAATGTTCCTAGTCAAGTTAAACCATGAGATTCCAATCACAAAGGGCCCTTGTAATGAGAACAAAAGGAACAGATTCTCTCTTCCAAGAGGAGCACAGCAATTACTAAAATATTCATTTTTATTTCAAACCTCTACGTTCTCTCTCAAAAACTCCATTTTAGTTCTATTTTCATTACATTTCAAACACCTCAGCTGTTAAACTGCTTACCTATCAATTCGGACTGAGCAGAAAACATTTTAACACCCTGATAGCTACAGCACTTCAGAGAACAGCAACACGATGGATCTTCTCTGTTTGAATGCTCTTTTTCTGTGCTCTGGACAGCACAATCTGCCTTTTTGCCAAGCGGATCAGCCTAAGATGTTCCTTTTGGGACTGGAGCTCCCTTTCGTTCCTAAGCAACAGATTTGCATAAGCTGAAGGAGCAAAGAAAAATGCTTTTCACATCATTTACTGGCCTGCCTGATTAAAGTAAAAGACAGAAGAAAGCAAACAGCAGCTGACAGTCCTTTGCGCAACAGATTTGACATACTGTTAAGCTTTCAAAAATACATTTGCAATTGGAATTTAAAAAAAGGCTTAGTACGTGAAAAAGAGAAAAAAATTCCAGCACTGAATTATCCCATTCAAACATCACAGCGAGCCCCAGAAGAATGGCCATATAATGGAAACAATTAATTTAGTATTAGACTCCTACAGAGTGATGTGGCTCACATTAACTGCTTTGCCTTGCCCTTGTTGGATGGTTGCAGGGAGGAGAGCAGGCTTCCAAAAGCAGGCACAGACTGGGGGAAAAACGTGAGGCTAATAGCATGGAAATTGTTCTGTTTGTTTTTTAGAAAATCTCAGCTTCCTGAATTAAAAGTTCTTTGTGTTCAGTTACATGTGGATTTCTCATGCAATCACACTGCTACCTGTCTAGCTCCTGTCCCCTGCAGGGAAACATCCCAACAAGCCATCCCCATCCCTTCCATCTCTTTATACAAGCAATGCCTGTGCTATGACTCTGCAAACAAGGATCAAGTGCTCAGTGATACACCAGTCTTATCACCTGGAATACTGAGTTCTGGGCAGTATCAGTAAGCAACAAGAGTAACCACTAATGCAACCTAAAAGCCACACTTCAGTGAGTCAGTACCATTTCTCCCACAGGACAATCAAGGTCAGAAGGACACCACAGCTAAGGATGCTGTCATGCAGCTGAAATGGCTTGCTAGCACATTGGCCACCGGGACTCAGAGGACAATTGGTTATGCTTGTCAAGTAACTTCCCTTTCAATATCCTGGATGAATTCAAGCACTTTCCAATTAAAGGAAGGGCTGACACTCTACTAGCATCACAGCAGGTTATGAATGGAGGAGTCTCAGGCTCTTTGGATGAATCCTAGTTTAAGACTGGTGAGTCATGGTAGTCCAGAATTGCCTTTCCTGATGCCTGCCACCAGGTGTAGGTCTACTAGCTACTCCATTTTACAGCATCAGTAAGAAAACTTTCCCACAGCTAGGTAACATAGTGCAACCCTAGCACACCTGTACCATAGCACTAGGCTGGAGTCACTATATTTTTGCTAGCAAAGTACCACAAGAGTGAATTTATGTTTTCCTGCCACGTTAGAAGCCAGGAGGAGCACATGGATGAGCACAGACTAATTCCACAGCAGCAGCATCTGCAGCGGATGAGGATGCAGCAAGTAACGAGCAGGTGTTTTGAAGGGCAGTCTGGCCAGTACTATGCATCTGCAGTGTCATTCCACATCTTGAAGCTTTGGAAGAGAAACACAACTTCCTGATGCTAAAAAAGAGGGTGAAATGCTATCCCTCTGTAGGAAGTTCAAGTGGAGAATGCACACAATTCAAAAATGAAAAATTAATTCTGTTCATTCCACTTATTTTATTTGGGAATCCATTGCAATGGCATGGGAGAGGCCTAAGCCTGTAAGATTTTCTCCAAAAGTATCCCACTAAGATGAACAAGGAGGGAGGGCCTGTCTCTGAAGTTCATACTGCAACATGCAACCTTCACTGAGATGGCACTTGTGCTACAGGAATTCACAAAGGTGTTTTGCTTGGTTTCCTTTATCTGTGAACCTAAGTCTGAAGTACAAGATATGTCACAAATGTGAAATAAAAAAAAATCTGCGGTTGGCTGCTAGATGGCTGAGGGTTTGTGCTGATTTACTAATTAATTTTCACAGAATTGAGTTAGCTCTGAGTGAACTAATGTATAGAATGAACCCCCTTCTGCCATATTTGGCCTCTCTTCAAACTGCAGTGAAGTTAGAGATTTAAGCATTGTTTCATTCTAGGTTAGGAGTGCTGAGATCTGTTTTGCTACACTTACTTGCCTTACCCTACTAACACTCTGTGGTATTACATCTTTGAGTTGCACCATTTTGCCTTCTTGACCAACTCCCTCCCCTTCTCTTTTTTGTTTTCTTTTCCTCTCACCCAGTTCACTCCTCCACACCCCTTTTTCATCTTCTCGGTTTGCTGCCATTTTTGCATTCTGCTGATGCTGCTCTCTCCTGCAGCTGTTCTCAACAAGCATTTCTTCTGCACTTCTGTTCCTGTTCCTACATGGATGGTAGGCTGCAACACTGCACAGCAGAGCTCTCAACGAGACTGAAGTTTAGCACAGAAGCTAAGCACTGAAGCATAGCACCTACAGCATGTTCAGCAGTTGTGAAAAGCTCTCTCACTTCTTAGCAAAGCTAACACTCCCACTGTGAACATTCTGCAAAGAATGAGAAAGGAAGCAGCAAGAGCAATAACCACCCCAGCAAGTAGAAAGGAAAGCAAGTTCACATGGAATTAGCCTCGCGTGGCTCAGGATGAAGTCTTCCATCACAGATTGCTCACACATGCTCGGCATGGGTTTCGTTGGCTGCCCTTTTTGTCTGGTGTAAAGAGAGTGCTGGTACTTTAATCTGGTACTTTTTTACTTTAAAAAGGGCACATCTGTGTGCATGGGCTGAAAGGAGTTGGGGATGGGGGGCTGAGCACCCCAGCGAATGGAGGACTGTCATGTTACAGGTAAAAGAGATGAGCCACAAAGATGGAGAGACAGACAAGAGTCTGGAATCTTCAGATTTCCATCGAAGCAACAACAAAACGTCTCAGCCTTAGACAAACCATTTATTTAGAATCATAGAATGACTTTGGTTGAAAAGGACCTTAAAGACCTTCCAACCCCCCCACCAAGGGCACAAACACCTTCCACTAGAGGAAGTTGCTCAAAGCCCCTTCCAACCTGGCCTTGAACACTTCCAGGGATGGGGTCCCCACAGCTTGTCTGGGCAATCTGTTCCAGTGCCTCACTACCCTCACAGTCAAGAATTTCTTCCATATCTTTTAGCTAAATTTTGTCTCTCTCAGTTTGAACCCATTACTCCTTGTCCTATCACTACAGTTCCTGATAAAGCATGTGAGTTCTGTACTTTCATTTCACAACGCTGGAGAGAAATAAAGAAAAACAACATTGTTTTCTCAGGGGAGGGGAGGACAGCACTCTCTTCCTTATCCCAGTTACAGAGACGGCTGCTCCAGGGTCAGTGTTACAGCTTCTCAGGGGAGTCTGCTTGGCAATATCCCTGCCTGTGAGAAGGACACACTCACCATATCACTGCTGGGAGCAGCTGTCCAGGCAGGGGACTCCCTTCCACAGTGCCTCCGCATTTTGCACCCAGCTCCAGCTTACAGCATATGTCCCCCAATGACACGACAGGCATTAATTATATCCAGTGGGTTTTTTTCAATGTAAGCCTGCAGCTGAAGCTCAGGCTTCAGTGATGCCTTACTTTGAGTTTAAAAATTGAACAAAGGCTTCAACAAAAGCGACTCTGAAGTAGAGACTGTCTGCTGTCATTCCCACTCCTTCTCTATACCTGTAAGTACTTGTTATATCAACAATACAACACTCTCCACTTTCAGTTAAAAAAAGTTACACAGCTTCATCTGAAAAGTAAGTTGGAAGACATTTTAGGCAAATTTGTATTATCCCTGCTTAAAAGTAGCTTTTTATTTAATATCTAAATCAGTATGATAGTAATGTACAATTTTGCAAAATTACAGTATTTTAAAAGAAAACAAAAGCCAAACCAACAGGCTTCAGAAGCTTTAAAAAAAAAATCTACCACTGCATGCATTTCTGCAAGAAGAAGATGAATCAGACAAGTAAGTCATGGTTTAATAGTTCTATTTAAAAAATTAAGAAAATACTACGGGATGGGGTAGAAGAGAAAAGATAAATTTTAGTTTCTTAAGCTCTTTTATCTCTGAAAGAGTTCATAATCTGTAATATTTTATACAAGAAAATACGCAGTTTCAGTAAAAATTCATCCAAAGCTTTACTTCAGATATCCCTTGACGAGCACATCTATCTTGAGCCATGTGTCATGACAGTTTGCCTGAACTTCACACTCGGAATGTATAATTCAATGTACTCTCCTTATTGATTTTATATCACTGAACCAACTTAAAATAATTAGACCTATACTGAAAGAAGGCTATAAACAGGTTCAGGTCAATAGCATTTTTATTTCTTGACAACAAAGTATCCACGTCCCTATCAGAATTAAAGTAGTTTAAAGTGAAGTACAGCACTAACATATTTTTATCTAAACCCTGGAAACAAATCTCTTGTATAGAGCATAAAGCAAGTAGTGCATAAAGCAAGCATCTCCAAAAGCACCTTGTGTCATTTGCACAGCTGCAATCACTACTTAGCATGTCAACTCTTGAGACTCCTATCCTAGCATAAAACCAGAATACTGGTTTTCAAATCTGACTATTTGTTTCTAAAACCAAAAGCACCATTTGATTTTTTTTCTTTTACTTTAGAATATAGTAATTCATAAGAACATTACTGAGACTCAACCCTGCTAATCATTTGCAGAGTGTCATCTAGTAAGCATAAGTCTACACACTGCCTGAATTCTTAAGATGCCTTTCAGTGGAGGGAGGGGAAGGGCAATGGCTTTTTTTTCCTCCAAGTGAGCAATTATTTGCTTTAAAAAGTTTATTTGTCACTCTGTTACCTCCTGACCAACACTGCTGGAAAGCATACCTGCAAAAACCAGCCATGTGAAAGGCTTGCTGAAAGATAGACCTGAGAAAATCTCCCAGTATCTGGTTCAAGCAAAGAGAAATCATACGAGTTCACCCCAAAAATAACCACTTTGTAAGCTAGGAGCACTCACAAACCAGGAAAAGGAGGGCACCACAGCCTGCTGCCTTGGCATTTACCTCTGATGAAAGCAAGAACCATGTGTTACCTGATTACTTGAAATAAGAAAAGGTTTAGCAAAGTTAACAGGTAGAACCTCCCCTCTTGTGGAGGATGATGCCTTAGATTTTAACTTTTATATTTTTTCAAATCCTGTAACTCTGAAGTTTCTTCTAGCTCATTAAGTACCGCTCTTCTATGCTAAGACAGACATAACAAAGCCTCTCTAGCTTTGGCCCAAAATCTTGGAGAGAGGAGGGGAAAGCTTGGGCAAATTACATCATTAGCTAAAGTTTTAATTGGTGAGTTTATGCTGATATGCAAATGGACCAAACCTAAAAAAGTGTGAAGAACTTGTGACCTGTCGTCCATCTTGGGATCCACTGAGGCAGGACCCTCTGGATCCCCAGGGTGTAACCTTTGAAGGCCTTTCAAATAAATACCTCCTTTATGCCCTTATTCCTGTCTAGTCTCTAAGTAGCCATTTAAGGCATCAAGGACACTCACTTTAAGCTCTGCCTATGCCAGAGCACCTGTCCAGGCAATACACACAGAGAGACCCCACAGAACAACCACCCAATTAAAGAACTATCGTGTTCACTTTTACTTCTCTGAAGTCATTGAGAAGAGTGTAACAGGGACCTCACAGCATGACTAGGAGGGCTGCAAATCTACAGCAGACCACAGCTGGCTAAGTCCCACACAGGGCGTGCCCAGCAGGCAGCTAATTCAGCAATGAAGGGATTTCCACCCCAAGAGTCCTCCCTGAACTCACCAGGCCATCAGACTGACGCCCTGCTGGGGTCCCTGCCAGCAGGAGCAGAAGTCTGGCAGAATCAAACAGCTAGAGAAAACGTCAGGAAGGGATACAGCAGCAGGACACAAGTGCTGCTCCTCGGGAGCAGGGACCACCACCATCTCCCAGCTGGGAAGGCTTGGGGAGATGGGCTCCCTCGCCAACACCCTGAGCCAGATCTGTGCTTGACTCGGCTGCCCTGCAACCTTAAATCACCTCTTCCACAATGGCCTTTCTGCAGAAAGGCTACACAGCTATAAATTCACTTGCTGTCTGTTGATGGACTGCCTGAGGGAAAGGGAGTTTCTTCTGAGTTGGCAAATGCCTGATGATTATTTGTGCCATACCAACCTTTACCATAACTCTACTTTTTACAGTTTAAGCCCAAGATAGCCACTTCACCCCCAAAACACTGAACTGTGTGAATACAGCATTTTCTTCACAAATACACAGATTTGTGAGTGCACATATATTTACAGACATAATAGAGGTAGACAGTAAACAGTACATACTGACACAGAGAAAATCTTTTAAGCCTTACGAAGAAAACAAGCTTCAGAATTTTTGCCAGTGTGTTTACAAGAGATAAGGAGCTACCCAAAAGATCTTATAACTTTTTTGGTGCCAAGAGATAGAAAGATTAACAGCTATTTTGCAACCTCTGTCTTCTTGCAGCAAGTCTCATCAATGCATCATACATTAATTTTACCACCAGAAAGGCAGTGATGTGGATTAATGGAATTACGCTTTAACAAAGCAGATCAATATGCACTCTGTTATCGGTATTACACAGCAAAGTGTGCCCCCGAGCCCTACTAATGTCAGCTTCTAAGGGCAGATGTGCAATAAAGAAGAATCCTGAACTGACGTATGTAGCCTAAAATATATAACACCATTACCAAGCTCTCAGTGAGTTTTTTAGGTACACAGTTATATTTCACAATGTTGAAACGTCTTTTCACGATACTGTCTCAGTTCTGCACAAAAGCCAGGACAAGGACAAGTGGCTTTCATTTGTTGTATATTCAAACAACAATGTAGCCAAAAAGTACTAGGATGCCCTTCAAGAGACAGGTCTGCCAGAGGCCACTTGTAACAAAGTATATGTTCTACAGATCAAAAACTTACATTTTTGTAAATCTGTTACATTTACTACTCCCTCTTTGCATTCAACCCTGATAACGCGTTCACAGGGAAGCTCTGGACTGTTTAAATGTTTAAATGAATCACATTCCCACAAGCAGGGATGGATCCACCTCAAACCCCTTCACTGGCCATTCACATCTGGGTTGCGCCAAGCTCCTGCAGCATCCCTAGGTAAACAAGCACTTGACTTGGTTCAAGCATAATTGCTTATTAAGTTGGGGGTTGCCATAGTAGCTGCAGTTATTTAAAAATGTATAAACAGTGGAAATTTAGAAGCTCGAAGAGTCACTGTTTCGAGGAGCGAAGTCAATCACACAGCTTGCTGCCCACCATTCGAGTTTACTTGCAGCAAAGGAACCACTTGAAGAACTTGCCCGAGAACATAGGGCAAAAACTATGTAAATGAAAAATGTAAAATGAAACCCACTTGATACACACATAAATAGGCATGGAAATTACGTTAAAACTAATTTTCTCCTGTATGGCATTGCAAGCAATTCTAGCAGCTTTCAGGCCAGAGGATGAATACAACTCTTTCCACAAAAAGAGAGTCTTGTGGGGATTTTTTGTTCCATCTTTTTGGTTCCAGTCTTGCAGCTCAATTCCAACCACTCTGAATTTTCCACCTCTACATCTTGGAAATCTTTGAGAAACAAATTTAAAAATAAAAATCAGATGATTCTGGCCAGACATTTACAACAAGATTTTAAAACCTACCCTCGGGAACAAGCCACCTTCCAACACAATTCTCTCCCAGAGTGAATAAACAAAGCACTAACCAAAACTTAAGGAGTAGATCAGACAAACATCTAACATGGAACACACAGCTGGAACAGATATCTGGTAATTCCTTAATTACATTATAAAGTCAGCATAATGGACCAAGAGAATCTGTTGGTTTAAGCCCAGGGGACAATTTCCATCTAAGGCAAACTGAAGAAACAAGACTTTTGTTAATGAATGCTTTGAATATTACAGGTACATCCCTAAAGGACTATGAGCTTTTTTTATAAGTCACAGATTCAGAAGTTAAAAACTGAAAAGTCTGCATTGTTTGCGGAACATTCTCTTTTTTTTTAGCATCTTAGATAATTTGGCTCCATTTAAGTTTAAATGCTGTGATATCTATTAAGGGAGAAATTTTAAATTAGCAGAGCTGAACATATTTCAAACACCACTCTCCGCATCAGGACCCTCAAAAGAAACTGACAAACCCAAGACCTGTAAACAAAACAAAGTCTTTCCCATCTTCAAGCAGGCATGTTGGGGGGTGGGAGTACTTGAGTGTTTTTCTAAGACTCTGAGAGGTTTATTCTCATAATAAATATATTAGCTGTGACAACCAAAGCACAATAGAGATATTACATTAAGTACACTGTCCCTATCAAAAAAAAAAAAAAAGAAAAATAATTCTGTGCAGCTACAAAGAAAGACTGATGTGCACTTTTTAGAGGGCAAGCCAAGCATGCTTTGATGACACTGGGGTTTAGCCTTCCCAATGCTGTACAGACTTCTTCCAAATTCCTCCTCCTCCCTCCTGGCAGCTACAGAGACAACTGGCTGCCTACACCAGACAGACTTCACAGACCAGTTGCCTGGGAAAGCTTAAAGAGCTTTTTACATTAAGGAAACTTTTTGTTTACAAAAGTTAAGAAAAAAGAAAAGTTTTTTAAAGGTAAAAGTGGGACTTAAATGAAGTCAAGGATCAGAACTTAAGTAAGGAGCACCAGTGCTTTTTCTATCACATAGCTCAGATGTTCTCTGAGCAGAAAACAGTTTAAGTACAATTAATAAAAACATGAAAAAAACACTACCCAACAACACTGCATATGTACCTGTTCAGTAAGCTTATTATAATAAAGTTATGCCAAATAAGTAACTGGAATGTAATAGGGACTGGAGTCGCTCATTAGCCTAAGCTTTCCATTTCCCACAGTTTACAGAAAAGCCTGGTATGACCTTCTAATTAAGAAGAAATTCCTCCAGCTAGCTTTCCTCCTCCTCCAATACACGCTCTCCAGTCAGCACTTCAGGCAGACTGGCTACATCCCACAAAGACAACTTCCTCCCAACAGCCTCCCTGGCACAAACAACCATTTATTTACATGTCTAAATGCTACTCCAACCTCCAAACGGCGCAGGAATAAAAATCAAGGCAATGAGAGCCTACTGAAAGGCAAAAACGATTAGCAGAGATGATGATAAACTACAGGAATACTCAGAAAGATGAAGTGCATGTCTCTCTTCACCTTTGCTCATTAGAGAGGAGGGATGGGGTAGCACACCATCCACCTGGGGATTTTCAAGCTTATAGTGCTGCTGTTATTACAGCATAGTTATTTTAACTGGATAATTCCCAAGTTCCTCATGAGGAAGTTATTCCGTGTCCTTACACAGACACTATAGATCACCTCCTTCCTCCGAAGGATGAATCTGCACAGAGCCTTTTACTTCTATTTTTTCCCCAACTAGCCCTCTCCAGGACAGTCTAGGAGGCAGTCAGACCACGCACAAGAGAGAACAAGCTAAAGCTTACCCCGAGAAATAAAACCCCGAAGTGGCTTACAGGTAACCAGGGCAGAGGGACCCCGACCCGCCTGAGGGCACGGCCGCCTGCCCGCAGCGCCGGGCCGAGCCTCCGCACGACCCTGCCCGCCGGGCCCCGGGGCACCGCCCGAGCACCGGGACCCCGCGGCGCCGCCGGCACCTCCCGGCTCCGGGGAGCACCAGATACCGAGCGAGGGGACAAACAGACCCCAGATAAGCGTAGGGGCTAGCGGTTATCAGCGAGATG
>VZRF01011027.1:0-13537 GCA_013396875.1 Vireo altiloquus
AAATCTCTTAATTCTTCCAATTTTTCTTTGCCAGGTAAGTGGTCTTGCCATGAGATTGCAAATTTGCCAGTGGCTAAAAAAAAGAGCCCAAAAATCAAGGAGGCTGAGGAGAATGAATAAGAGGGAGAAAAGCTTCACAGAGTGCTGGAGAGGCCATCCATGTAAGGTTTGAGTTTCACTGCAGGGCTGGTGATTTTGGTGCTCTCTTAGAGGGATAAAATCCATAACCACTCTTCCACCAGTAAAGCTGATTAGTGTTCATGCAACCCTTGGCTGTTTCCAGTTCCAGCACTAACTCAGCTCTTCACTCTGGGCCTCTGTGCAGTGCAGATTTCTCCTTAATCCAGACATCCCAGGTTTGAAATGTCTTTGTCTTTTGGGTGTGTTAGACATGGGGTGATTGGATTTTTAAGGAAAAACTCTTCAGTTTCTACTGTTGGTTGGCTGAAGTGTTGCATCACTCTCCATATTCTCTGGTGTCACACCTGCTTTTAGGGGCCTGACTTTTTTGGGTGAATTGTGTAGAAAATTGTACAGAGCTCTCCTCACCTGGGTCCAGCCCACTGAGTAGCTTTATCTGCATCTCCCCTGCTGGTAGAGTAAAATCAGTAAATTATTTCTGCAGAAATTAAATTAGGGCTGCATTTTACATCTCACAGTGAGATGTGAGGTTTTGCAATTGTCTAAAAATATATTTAAATGCAATATTTTACTGAAAAGCTAATTTATTCTGAGACATGACAGTGGTAGTTCTGTAAGCTCTGATATTAATAAAGATATTATCTTCTTATTCACATATCACTTGAGTGACCCCAGTGTCTAATGCGGTGTGGGTTCAAAACAATTTTTATTTTCCATGTGTTTATTTATCAGGACTCACTCTGTTGTTCTGAGAACGTGTGTTACATCAGCATTTTCCCTTCAAACTGCCTATTTTGTGAATTTAGAGGATTTGGATGAGTTCTCAAATCATCAAGAGATTGTGGGTGGAACAAAAAGAAAAAGACAAAAGATAGGAGAAGTGTTTCAAGAAAAATCTGGTTTTGTGGTTCATTCTCTTGATGGGAAAACTGACTAAAATTGCCTGTTTGTTATGTTTTCATAACTTCAGATTTGAATGGAGTTTGGGTTTCAGCTCTTTTTGTGTTTGTTCCTCTGTTTCAATAAGAAAACAGAAAGGCAATTTTATTGCTTTCAGGCTTAGGAGAACTTTGGACAAGTAGACTTTTTATTCTTTCCAAAACCTCCATCTGAAATTGTGTTTTTCAAGCTCAAAAATATGTTTTTATTTTTGTAATGACTTTGATAATCATGTGACTTCTTTTTCTCCCCATGAAATAGTTTTATTATACAAATGAATGTGATTATACACCACCAGGGAAGTTCCTAAGCTGCAGATAAAGTGGCTTTGTTTTGGTTGGGTTTTTGTTGCCTGTTAATATTCTCTGCTGAGGGTTGTACAGCAGAAATGTTTGTTTACTCTGGGCACTTTTCAAGCACAGACCTCAATGACAAGAGTTTAGCAAGTGCAATTCTCTTCCATAAATTCCTTTCTTTCAGAAGATGTATGCCATTTCTTTTTCTTAAAATTGCCATGAAAAGTCAACTTTTCAACTTGTTGGATTAATTGCTGAGGGCTGGTAACCTTGTAAGATCCTGGACACCAAAATGCAGAAAGATGACTTGATCCACTAGGGAAAAGGCAAGTGGTACATAGCTCCTGCTTTGCACCCCAAATCGAGCTGTACCAATCTTAGGACAGATCACATTTTACACAGCTTTTATCTGAAGAACCACGGAGGGTTTGCCACCTGAAATATTCATCTGTAAGGTGAATTGATGTTTATCAGCTCAGTGTCTTACATTAGGAAGACACCATGACCAATACTGTGCCTAAAACTGTTAGTGAATTGAATGAGCTAGAATGTAACTGCTTAAGGGAAACCAGAATGCCAGAAATTCTACACTGGGCTTACCAACTAACTGGTATTCAATTAATTTTAGCATTAAAATTAAAGAATTCTGAATAGTCAGTCATTTTAAATATTCCACTTCTGACAAATCTCCCTCCAATCAGTTTTAAAAAACTGCAGCCTGTCTTTTGAAAGGACTTTAAGAGCCCTCTAAAATGGCAGTGTATTATTGAAATTCCAGCCCTGTGTCATCAGATTTGAAGTAGCACGTTGTCTTCTGTCTGATAACACACCGTGACACCGAGCCAGCCCTGAGGAAATCCACTCTCTGTTAAAGCTCCAAGGAAATAAAGAGCAGAGGTACTGCTTGGGTCAAGAGTCCAAGCCATTCCTATTATGAGCAATCATATCAGTATAAATCCTTTTGGCAGGTGGATTAGGCTTACTCTCAGAAATCTAAGTTGCCCCTGCAGCTCTTCTTGGAGGGCTGTAACAGAATCTTCAACCAGCTTTCATTTTACTTCAGCCAGTTTCTGGCCACTGACTTGGGATGCAGATGTTTCAGCCTTTCCTCCTCACTTGTCTGAGTATTTGTCCTTTTAAAGTGTTTAAAACAAACAGTAATTCTCTTCTTCACCTTTTCTTCAGACAAGGTGACTGTTCTACTCTCCTTTAAAAAGACAGGCTTTCAATTCTTCATCTTGTTATAGTGGTCCCTCAAACTGGCATTATTGAGGAAATTATTCCTTATGAAACCCCACTCCCAGAGTTCTGGAGGAGCTGGGTTACCCAGTGGTCAATACTTCTCTACCTCCTCCTGACCTTTCTCTCCCCAGCTGTGCACTGCCATGTCCTGACCATGGTACACAGAGGACTTGGGATCAGCTTCACTTTTCCTGATAAAGAGAAGGGTTTCTTCTCTGTCACTGGCCACAGGTAAAGCTAAGGCTCATAGTAACCTTTTTGTTTTATTACAAGTAGCTATGTATTATTAAATTTTTACCCTTCTTATTTATTCTCTTAAACAAAATCCTCCACAAATAAAATTCCTATATATAATGTAGCCTCAGCATATGCTGACTATGCCTCCCTCAGTCATCAGGAACTCCCACAAGTGCTCCCCTACTTTCTGAACCAACACTATTAATTAAAATACTAAATAAACACAGTCCCAGATGCAAAGCTGAGGAACACCAGTAGTGATCAGCCTCATGCACAGCATTTTCCCATTCAGAACACTCGTAAGGTTTTTGTCCTTTTTTAAAAAAAACCACCATCTTACAGTTTTTATACAGGTCCTTTCTCCATTTTCATCATTCCATTATTTCTCACCCAGTTCTACATTGTCTGTTTTTCACAGGCATGGACTGTGGCATTCAGGTCATAACTCCCTTCAGATATAAATAAATTTTACATTATAAGCAAAGCCAAGTGCCTCAGAGATTTCTTATCTGAGGTTGTCTATGCCAACGTGTTCATAGCCCATCATATAATTTAGGAAATGTAATTTTTCCGTGCTTGTAGTAGTTTTTATTGAAAACAGAATAAGAATAAATTAAGTTGCTCAAAGATGAAAAATGCAGTAATTAAACTGATTCATCTTAAACTGAAACAACAAAATAATTCAAGTGAGTGTATCAAATCAATCCACCAGTTGTGAGGGCAAAGTGTAAAGCTGATATTAGAATATTTTAGTCTCATTTAATAAGCCACTGTCTGACCTGCAGGGTGCTTAAGAAGCAGTTGCATTGAGGTTAGGTGCCCCAAGCACTGCTCAGTCTGAATCTAAGGATTGAGCTATTGATAGGCATAAAGCAAGAGTCCCTCAACATGAATTTGTTGGATGTTAAACCCTCTCAAATAGGAACTGGTGACCCTAAAAGGAAAGGCTGGTTTGGGTTGTCTTATGGCAACTTTAACTTGTGTAGCATTGCTTTTGTTACCTGCAGTCGGGCAGTGGAGGCTGAGGTGGGTTCAGTGAAGCTTGGTCTGCTCAGCCTGGCCATAGCAGTGCCTCAGGTATTTCACCTCTTTGTCCTGGAGGGCCAGTGAAGAGTACAAAGGAATATCTGGAGCCTCCAGAATTGTTTGCTGGTCATCAAGATGCATTTTGCCTTCATACAGCCTTTGCATTTCATAAGTCTCCTTAGCTTTAGGAACTATTCCCATGACTTCAAGATCTCCTGGAGCCCATCTGGTCTGTTCCCAGAGAGCAAAATCCTCAGGGTGAATCAGAAAAGATTTAATTCCAGAAATGCAAAGAACAGGATATGTGAGTGGTTACTGCTGGTAATGTTACACCACCAGGCTTCTGACAGAGGTGGTGAGAACAACACCCGTGATTAGTAACTGATCAGTATCTGATCTCTTAAAGTTGTCTAATGAGCTCGTCATGCTTTTTCCATGCACATGTTCTTGTCATTGCAGTTATTTCCTGTGTTCTCCTTTTTTCTCTTTTAAGAGTACCCTCAGACACCTTGCTAAACAGAAATCTGGGAACCACCAGGTCTCAATGCACAGACTCTTTTTACTTTTTATGCAAAAAATATGGAAAGAATATGCAATATAATTTATGTACAAAGAGACTGTGCATATGTGATTAAAGCTTTCAAAGGGCCATTTTAGATCAAACCTCATGATTTTCATCTGCAGAATCCCATTTACCAGGGCTTGAGTCCTGATCTTTGAATTTCTGTCTATGACAGATTGGCCTGACATGGTCATCTCTGTGAGAACTGACAGGACCTCAGGAAACATAATGGGCTTCTCTGCTGTAGTTACTCATCCTTCGTGTGAATATTCTGTAAAAGTTTACATTTGCCTATACATTAATCTATGGATTGTCTGTAATGCAAGAACAAATTCGTTACTATTCCTGAGCAGTGAAGGAGGGCAGTGGCTTCAAAGAACCAGCCAGTTTAGTAACTCTGCAACCTGCATGCCTGAAGAACTTATTCTATCCTTAAGCATGGGCCATCTGTATGAAATTCTTTTACCTGGGAGAAAACTGAGTCTGTGCTTTCCTCAGTGTGTGTGTGTGTGCAGCTCCTGTCAGCATTAATTGCCAAATTCATAAAGAAAGTAGACCCTGAACTATTGTTTTCAGAGCCAGCAGCACAGCAGATCCTACAGCTGTGTATTTGTAATTGTGCCATGGTGAAACAAGCCCTGGAGCACGCAAAGAGACTTGGAGATTTCCCACCTCCCTGACAGCTTTTCTGACTAATTCGGCTGTGCTGGCAAGTCCTGCCAGTTACCACATGCTATTTTCAGAATAAAGTGGATCCAGCACCAGGCAAGAGGCTCCAGCAGTGACGTTTCCCTTTTGTTTCAGAGAGGTGTATTTAACCCTTCTGCCATCCCTCGTGGCCGTTATGTGGGTGTGATGTGACATAAAAGATCCTTTTGAATATTAACATAACTTTGGCTCCTCTCTGCACAATTGTTCTCTCCTTAAATTCTGACTGCAGGAGTTTAAAATTCAAATACCTAAAGGCCTGTTTTAGAGGAGTTGTTTCCTTTTTGTTAGCATGTCTGAGAATCTCTCTGGCCTGGGAAAATGGCCTGGGTAGATGTTCAATTGCCAGTTCTGCCTTCCTTGAGGGATCTCACTGCAGCTCCACCCCATCACCCCACCTGCCCTCGCTGTGCCTTGGGGCAGGAGTTCTTCTGTACTGGGGTTTTCTCAAGCCTCTGGCACTGGCTCTGCACAGCTAATGACTTCTCTATGCCTCTTGGGAGTGAGCACTTTCCACCTGGCTGCAGTGGCCCCTTCCAGCCTGGCCCTGGATGGCTGCTTGGGACCTCCTTTCCTTTCACAAGGCTTCAGAGGAGCTCATGCTTTTTGCTCTTTCTCAGCTGGAAGTTGATTAGATTTGAATTTTATTGTGAAGGAAATACAATAATAGCAATAATAACTTAAAGAAAGAGTAAAGAATACCTGCAGGATTATTTTGTTTGGTTTTGCTTAAGCTACAGAGTAAACAAAGAAGGCTTCTTCCAATGGGAAATTCATTTATTCTATCAAAAATAAATGAAAATATTACTGCAGAAAAGTGCAATAGAGGTAATATTTTATGCATAAAGACTACTGGATTAACTCGAGTGACCAGTTTCTGTTATACAAAGCTTTTATGCATAAAAATTAATGCAGGTAAGAGCCATTACTCAAGTTTCGAGCCATTTTGATTAAGAGAGCTTTCCCTTTTATTTGCTCTAGATTCTTCTCTGGATTCTTCTAAAACTGGAGAGTTTTAACATATTCCTTTGGAACCCACTGAAGGCTTGTCTGGTGTTCTGCAGTTCTCTTGAGACTGCTCTCTACACAGTTGCCAAGGTGGTCATTGGCTTCTTTTAAGCAGAGCAGCCTGAGAGCTTTGGGATAAGATGGAGTTGGGAAGTGGATGGACTTGGGACATGGATTTCAGCAGCAGCATGGCCAGTGCCTAGCACTGAGAGTTTGGTGAAAATTGACTTGGTTGCTTTTCAAAAGTTGCCTGATTTTCTGTATTAGCAAAACAATTTTCCATTCTCTGGCTTTGTTGTTACAACCACCTAAACCATCTGTCTGCAAAGGAAGAAAACAAATTACCCTGCAGGTGATATTCAGCATCAAAATGATCAGACTAAATGAGTCAAGTTTGGCAAAATTATAACTAACTAAAAACTGCATCTCCTGATGTCAAATGTCGGAACAGTTTTACTGAATAGTGTCTTTCTGCTTTAGCACGTTTATAGCAGAATCTTCAGTGAGTCCTGGAAGGAAATAAACCCTGTTTAATGTCTGTAAAAGTGAAAACAGAGGTGTTTTTCTTGTACTGTTTAAATGTCTCCTCATGTTAGTATTGCACTACTCAGCATAAAAGTCTAAATGGATTTTCTCAGCTAACAAAGTGAAATAGTCCATAATATCCCCCAGCTCCTGCAGCACCAGCGCCAGATCGTGCCATTAGAATGATGATAACTTACAGGAATAACTGTAATTCACTCCAACTTGAAATAAAAACTGTGGGAAATATGTTGCTTTGGGGGAGATGAAAATACACCAGCAATATTGATCTTAGTACCATATGATGTTCTTGCTGCATTCACATGTGACAGGACAAAACAGATAAAAATGAGGAGCTGGCTGCCTGTCACATGACTCAGCAGCCTTGTGGAAGCAGGGATGTTGCTTTGTGTCTCCTCCCAGTTCCTCTCCCCTCTTTCTGGTTAGGAAGAGGTACAAAAGCAGAGCCCGCTGGCTTTCTGCTTGTTTGCTTTGCTAAGAGAAGTTTTGGGTTTGTTTGTTTTGAATAAAAAGCTGTTCCTTGAGGCTAGGACATAAAAGCGGTTTGGCAGTGAAAGAGGTTATTATTTAGAGTGGATAATTCTTCTCTAAAACTGTAGTTCTTTTGAAGGATATGTAGGACCCTGTCCTTCTCTCTCCCCTAAATTTTTGCTTTCCTTTTTTTCTTTAGGAACTGCAACATTTTCATTCTTATATGCCAAGAATGAGGCTTAGGCCCAATATAACCATATGGTGTGTATCAAAAAGTGATGAAACCTTAAGGATAGATATATCTGAAGATTCTTGTCTACTTGGAGGAAATATATAATCTATAAACAATTAATTCATGAATGCTGAATTCATCTAACCAAACAAGCGTATCCCTAAACATCATCCTCTGATTTCATTTACAAGCCTTGGGCAGAATTAAAAAAAAATAAATTCCCTCTCTCTGGCTAAAAACAAACTTAACACTTGGTTTCAATGCAGGAGCTGTCACTGAAGATGATTAAGCTTGCTCTAATTTATTGTAGTTTACAAGGCAATAGCAAAAAATACATATATACATCATACCAATCCATATGGTGCTATGGAAGCTTTTCTCTCCAGTAGTATATGTTTAGAAAATGTCTCTGTGCCAGTGCTTGAAGCAGTTTCAGGGTAAGCCTTTGAATAGTGCCATAAAGATCTTCTGTTCTTCTCAGTTAAAGGATCCTGGAAACAGCTGCAGACCTGGAGCTGTGTCTGTGTCTTCAAGATCATTTCTAGGGCAGAGGCCCAGGTGCCTTGGTTTGGTCAGGCAGAAATATCAGTGATTCTTGCAGTTGTTTGCAGTGGAGTGCCTGTGTTTATTCCAGCAGCCAGAGGAGCTGTACCTGCCTCTGGCCTCACAGCCAGACCTGATAACTGCATCCAGGTGGGAACCTACTGCCTCTCGCCTTCACCATGGAGCTGGAAACTGAGACAACTCTGGAGAGGCAGTTCAATGCTGAAAAGAATGCACGAGTTCAAGTATTTTCTCCATTTTGTCATGTTTTGATAAATTTTTAAGCTCTTGTAGCTCTTTAACGAGTGGCAGGAATTTCTCCTCACGTGCCTGCTGTAGTCGCGTGGCTCTTCAAACTGCTCAGCAGTTCTTCATCATTTTCATTTTGCTACCTGTATTTTGCATGTAAGGGTTTCTGTTAGAAAGGATTAGAAACCCTGAAACTTCTTCTTTCCCCATTACTGGGGTAGGGTTGTGTGTAATATCTTTCACAGTTCTGGCTACCAAGCTGTCGTCATCTCCCTCAGTCGTGTTTGTGTCTGAGGACGTGCTGCTGGCACCATTTTGGTTTAGCTGTGCTGTGCCTCTTCTCCTTCTGTTCTCATGCTGATCCAAGTCCCAGATTCTTCCTTAACAGGAAAGTGCATGTTATGTTTCTGTCACTGCAAATTCTCATTTTAGTCGAATAATCCTGTTTTTAACTTCCCAATCCATCATCACAAGGTAACCTAGCAGGACTTTGTTGTGAGTTCCGTGCAGGCTGATCTGTGTTTCAGCGTCGCTCTTGACAACGCGTGCAGCCTCAGAAACCCACTTGCTGCACATTCCAAGTGGGACACTTCCAAGGATATGAGGAAACCTGGCTTTGGGGCAGGGGCAGCAGTGCAGGAGGCTGATGCTCATATTTTTTGGTTTATTTTTGGATAAGAAAGAGAAGCTGGACAAATTAGTGGGGATGATAGTAGGTATGGCGTGCAGGAAGATTTCAGTGCAGGCAGGTGGCTGTGCTTAGCAGATACTGCCAGCGATAAGATTTTTAGCTATATTTAAATTGCCTTAATGAACAGACTGGTTTGTATTCAAAACTGTTTTCACGGCACAGAAAAATGGCAGGAGAAGAAATATTGCTTAGAGAAAAATTCAGGAATATCTGGTGAAAGACAGAAGTTTCATCTATTTATTCAGGGTGGATTAATTATTTTCCATATGTGATTTTCAGAAGCTTTTTCCTATACATAGTCTTTTGAGCAAATAAATTATGTACTTTTCTAACAATTCTAAAATTCTGATCTTCCACTTTTGTCCACCTTTTTATCCTTTCAGTTCTGCAACAAAGCAGAACATTATCCCCCAAATGCCACATGAAGTCTTCAGTAAGTTGTTAATATTCTGTACAGAAAGGGAAGTTTGGATGTTTATGTCTTTTTTTTTAATTTTTGGGGGCATTGGAGGGATTGGGGATGGGATTCTTTGATAAAAATGTCTCCTGAGACTCTTATCTTGTTCTATAGAATGTGCAGATAAATTATAGCTTTGAAGACACTGTAGTCTGGTAGAAGACAATTTATCTACTGAATGTGTTAGGCCAGATCCTCTGCTTGTAATTATTTGGATGGAGCTAAACAGATTTACACCAAAAATGTGTGTGTTGCTGCTGTGTGAAGAATATGGATTGCAGAAAAAGTGCTGAGACATTGGGAAAACAAGAATTGAGAATGCTGAAGAAGTCTAGTTTAGAAATGCAATTATATTTTTACATATTTCTCTATGGAAATGATCTTTCAGGACAGGAGAATCAAGATGTGTGAATAACAAGTTAAGTCATTAAAGGATAAATTGTTAGGGCTGGAAAGGACTTTTGGAGATCATGTAGTTCAACCCCAAGGAAGACAATTTGTGGGTTTTTTTTTTTCCATTTTCTTTTTGCCTCTTTCCTCTTGGAATGTTTGGGGGGTTTTTTTTGCCCGTATGCACAGAGTGAAACTTTTAAAACTGTATTTATCAGGAATACAGGCAAATGCACACTAAAGGATGCTGTCTGTGATGTGCTTCTGTTCTCTCTCAGCAGATCAGTGGGGTGAGGAAGGAACAGAAAGAATCAACATGCTTACACCTTGGAAATTTTCCAGGCTTGAAGACCTTGGGTGCATGTTTACATGCTGTGGCTGTGCTCAAACAAAGAGTTTTGCTGAAACTTCTTGGGTCAAGCTCCTTGTTGTACATGCATCTGATTCAGTAGTGTGCTGCCTGTCACAAACAGAGCTTTTGAAGTTTGCGTGGCCCCCGTTTGTAAACCAGAGCAGCTGAGAGTGCCTGGGCCAGCCTGCACTCACTGGCTTTGGGTTCTGACACTCTCTGAGCTCTCTGGAGCTCACACACCACGAGACACTCAGCTCTTTTTCTCTGCACCTTTTGACAACGCAGCTGCCCCTGCAGGGCCTGCAGATGATTCCTTTCAGAGGCAGAGGTGTGAGCTGTGCTGTTCTTCCTGCAGTTCGTGGCGTTTGCACACAGCCAGGAGATCAGGCAGATGAGCAGAGCCCATCTCTAGGACCCAGAGTCACTCACTAGTGCAAAGTAGCTGAGGTGATGATAGTCTTAGAGGAGTTTCCAAATTAGAGAAAAAATTCTCAGTGAGTTTTACTCAGTGTTAGCAAATGAACATGGAGCATGCAGAGTGTGGTTACCTGGGGAAATTTAGGGAGTTTTAATCCTCAGCTTGGAAATCAAAGCATTAGCACATAACTAGGGAAAGATGATGGACCTTTTGTTTCCAAACACTGTGCGTAGCTCAGGCTTTCTGGCAATGTCCCTGGGATTATATTCATTCCTTCTGAAGCTGCAAATTGATTAAATTACGTCAGTGAAAGGCCAATAATGACATGTTTTAGCTTGCTTTCTATTGCAGCAGTGTGTTACTCTCACATTTGGAATTTGAATGACATGGTGGCTGCTGCTTCACAGAGCTGTTGGTCACAGGATGAACTAGGGAAGCCTCTGACCACAGCTCTTAGAAGAGAAAACAAAGGAGGGAAATCCTGCAGTCCTGCTTCTTACCCACATTGATAGTGATGGAATAAGACTGTTTTGTTCCAATCTTTTTTCATAGTTATGTGGCATTTTAACAGTGCTCTCTAGGTGTGGTGCTGAAACATCTTTTCCAAAACTTGTTCTGTTTCTTCTGAAAGTTTCAAGTCCCCCTGTGTGTGTGTGTCACTGGACTCTGGGTTTGTGCACTTTGAACTGTTAATACCCATCAATGAAACCATAGATTATCTTTTTTTCTTCTCCCTGTGTACAAAACCCCAAGCACACAAGATTGTTCTGGCTCACTGGGAGCTCCTGTCATGAGCTCTCAGTAGAATCTCATCTGGTTTTATCCCTTGAGTTCTCTGCAGTTAAACTTTATATCATAATAGCTCTATGTGTTCCCTTCCCACCCTGTTTCCTGAGCTATAGAGAGACTTTTTGACACCTCAGAAGAACTCTCTGTATCTTGCATCCTGTCCTTTCCCCATGTCCCTCTGCCATCACACTGCCTCTAATTATAGCTCCACATTGGTGTCTCTTTCTCCTGGGTGGCAGCAGCAACCCCTGTGGCTCAAATAAATGTATTCCTTATGATACCTTCATCTACTTCAGGGACCTGAAGTATATGCTGTATATTTAGTGTATTGTTAAAATGTGTTTATTAAATATTTCAGATAATCTGATCTGAATTATGAGGTTAATGATAAAATATTTATAAAGCTGAATTATATTTATATAATTCCCTAGATTTTAAATGAGATTTAGGCATTACTTAAAGCTGCACCTTATAAGTCTTTTTATCTCTAAAACTTGTATAATCAGGCCTAACTCAGTATTGTACCTAAATTAGTATAATTTACATTTTTGTCTTCCCATCTCAATATAAACCACAATTATTTAGGCTCCCATTTAGATAATCCCTAAAATGTGATTCACATCTCCTTTATGCACTGCTACTGCCATTTAATTAAATTAGTTCTTACAGCAGCCTCAGGTAACAGCTCAGCTCTGAGCACTCTTCCCTGATTTGATCAGGTTTTTGAAGTCCCAGCCCAGGTTTTCTGCAAAGCTTGTTTGCTGTGCAAGCACCATCAGTGCTCATTTCTCGTAGTGGGATTCCACAGGGTAGTGAAGCATTTGGGAACACTTGGCTGTAGCTGCTGATGTGGAGCCATGCAGTCAATTCCAGGAGTTCATTTCCTCAAGTTCTCTCGAATTTGGGGGATGAGGAGTCCCTTTGGAATATGTAACTAGGCTCTAGATAGCTCTGAAGTGAAGTGAATACTTCTGAAAGTCTCTGTTGGGTTCATGTCTTGCCAATGTGGATCACCAGCAATGGTAAAGCTAGAATCAGAACAACAAGAGAAACACAGAAATTGCCTTTAAAACAAATTTTGAGATTAAATTACAAAAAATAGGCTTCTTTAAAGCTGTTGAGGTTAAGTATCAGATCATTTTGCTAGTCAACTCTGTACTTGTGTATGTCATTTGAAATGCAATTATACAAGTTCAGAATTTGATATCATTTTTTCAACATTAGTTTTCACAGCAGGGGTAAAATTGAAAGCGATGAACCACAGCCCCTGAAAATTGGCTTTTCATAGGAACTTCAGACTGCAATTTCTCCTGTTATTGGCTAGTCTGGCAACACAGTCATCCCTTAATAAACTGCACTTCTTTTTAGCCATGTGAGTGATTGTCCTGGTAGTAGTAAAGCTGTGATTTATTTCCTTGAGGAATTTCATTGTATCTGTTCCTTTCTATGAGGTCCTTGAAGGACATTTTTCACATAAACCAGCTTTGCTCTGTCAAGCAACAGAGTCACTGGGAACCAAGGCTCCAGAAATCCTGTAGGATCCTCCCACTCAGTATTGCCTGGCAAGCCAATTAGCTTGATATTTTTATCTCTAACCTGATTTGGAACTAATTGTAAATTACTATTTTATCATTCTGTTTTCTGTGGTAAATGCCCTACTCAATTATTATTAGATCTACTCCTAGGACAGCTGAATTTCCTATCTATGCCATACCTTGTGGCTTTGCAATCTAAGGAGGATACAGAAGCAACCTCATCCTACTCCAGTGTTCCTTGATTTTGGCCCAGAGCACAGGAGAATGTGTTCACTCTTTGAGCCAGGCAGGCTTTTCTAGCACACCCTTCACTGCGGTAAAAGCACCTTTCTGTGTGAAGGTTCATGTCAGTTGTTTAATACCTGTCAAGTTGCCTTCAAAGCAAAGCCCAATTCTCTACACTAAATTAAGAAAGTTTGAGCTGCTTCACATTTTATTCCAAAACAGTGTTCTCTGCTTTTTATTTGATTTTTTTTTTAATCTCAGAGTCTACCTTGAGATAACATTCATTATAAAGCTTGAAATGCAGTTTTTACCACAGAGTGCATCCACCTTCAATGCAATTTTGGAGAAATCTCTCAGTCCTTCTGATGCCTTAGGTTTTAACTTTTATATTTTTCCAACCCTGCAGTGCCCAGTGTAACTCTGAAGTTTCCTGTAGCTCATTAAGTGCTGTTCTCTATGTTAAGATAGACATAACAAACCTCT
>VZRF01011027.1:13626-27844 GCA_013396875.1 Vireo altiloquus
CCAGAGTGTGACCTCTGAAGGCCTTTCAAATAAATCCCTCCTTTATTCCTTTATTCCTGTCTAGTCTCTGTTTCTAGGGAGCCATTTAAGGCATCACTTCCCACTTACTGCACTTTGCCTCACGTCACCAAGTGGTGTCTCAGAGCACACAGATTCAATTCCTTCTGGTTAAAACTAAACTGGAATATGCACTCCAGGAACATCCATGGATGTCTAATAAGCAGCTAGAGAATGTTGGTTCCTGGTCCACACCAGAGCTTAACCAAAATGACACACGTTGCAGAGTCTGTGTCCTCAGCACCAAGGGTTTTGCTGCACAGGTGTTCTCCTGTCTCACTTCTCAGTGCAGGAGCATTGAGGTGATGGAGATATGACTCTTGAACAGAAAGGAGTGCTGTGGTCTGAGAGGCTCCTGCTCGCCCCAGTTTTGGGAAGTTCGTTGGAGGAGTAGGATCAGAGGCAAGAAGCTCAGTTCATTACTGTCTGCCCTCTTCCCCATTTCTGTTCCTGCTGTGTGCTCAGGAACTGAGGCTCTTGGCAGCTGTTCCAGCTGAGCCGAGTGAGAGTTGTGCTCCTCCAGCCTGGCTGAGATCACTCACTGGATCTGAAGACCCAGAGTACAGGGCATGGATGGAGGAGGCACACAAGCAGTTTGCAGTCTGACTTTGCAGTGTGTGCCCAAGCTGAAGTCTCTCTCTAGTTACAGTTCCCAGGAATCATTAGACTCACACTCGACTGGAAAGGCCCCCAAGGAAGGATAGAGTACATTGGAACCACAGGTACTTCCCAAAGCTGCTGCTTCCCTACTAATCTTGGCTACCTTGCTCCATATAAATACTGTCAGAAAATGCAAGATTCATCTACCCAGAT
This sequence comes from Vireo altiloquus, assembly GCA_013396875.1. Lineage (NCBI taxonomy): Eukaryota > Metazoa > Chordata > Aves > Passeriformes > Vireonidae > Vireo > Vireo altiloquus. The sequence continues at coordinate 14,497 of VZRF01011027.1, forward strand.
TTAATCCTCTGCATCTGAGCTTTTCTCACTCCAGGGCAGTGACAAGCACAAGCAATTCTTTTCCGGAGGCAGCTGAGTTCATGGAGTTGTGTATTGAAAAGTCTCACGCAAAAATGAACTTGGTGCTCCAAATCCCTGAGGTGAGGCATTTCCCTTTAGCATTTTAATCAAGGCCTTTGCTACAGCAAATGTTTAGCATTGTAAGTAATTGGTAGAGACTGCTGACATGATAAAAATGTTGCAGGTTCAGCCTAATCTGAAAAAAATCCCTGAGAACATTAACTGCATTAGCTGATCCAGTGAATCATCAGAAAAGCAAGGCATAATCCAAATGTTGTGCACAGCAAGTAGAAATACACCTGACATGTTTCAGAAGGCCAACACTGAACAAGACACAAAGCTGCCTGCTCAAAGTGGAGCATTTTCCATGTTTTCCATGGGAGCTGTTCCACAGAGACCCTCTTGGTCTGTTTGTGAATGTCCCTTTGGTGACTTGGACCACTGTGCAGGTGGCAAAATACCATGACTGCTTTTAGCATCACAAAGCCATTTTGGTATTGCAAGTGCACAAAGTCATGATCTTATTGGAAAAATTCTGAACATCTGAGTCAGAGCCACTTGGTAATTGACTCAAGGCTTGTATGATTCAAGAGCTCTACGTGGTTAGAAAAGTTGTTAGAAATTAATAGTGTTAGAAGTCCTTTTCTCTAAGCAAAGAGAAAAGCTTGAGGACACTGGGGACTGATGACAGTCAGAGCAAGTCTGTGGACTGCCAGATAACAAAACAAATATAAGTAATATCAAGTAGATAGCATTTGATTTGTGTATTTTAAAAACTGCCAATACCAGTGAATTCCAGTGGTCAGTATTGATCATCTTAGTGACACCCTCTTCGCTAAACCATCATTTCTGGGATTTATTGAGCCATTCCAAATCTCTGGGCAGATTCAGCCAGCTCCATTTCTTAATGAGCAGCTAAAGCTGTAGGTCTCCCTTTGATCCCAAGTGTAGATGGTACTGCTCACTGAGACTGAGTGAAATCCCAGTGAGAGCTGTCATGTCTGTAGCATCTTTTGGTTTATTAAGCCTTGAAGGAAGTTTTGAACTGCAAAAATGAGAGAAATGACAGGATCCTAACAGCTAAACCCTTTTTTTTCCTGGCTGTGAAAATGCCAAAGCAGCCATGTTTTGTGGTGATCTTTTTCTATCTTTAGGTTGTTACAGGCAATATATGATAAGGCTTCTCTCCCTTGACTCATGCACAAATGGAATTCTTTATGGAAAAGGATGCAAAAATGTTTTTTAATTTTTAGAAATGTCTGTTTCATAACATAACACATTGATAGAAATCCTCACATGTAACTTCTAGTGATGTAATTTTAAAATAATACCTTTATGTGCTAGTACATTCATATAAACACATTTTTATTTTCAATAATTAAAATAAATTTTTGTTAGGATCGCCTACTTAATAATTTCTTCTATAGAAAGTGGTAGCAGTAACCTCATTTGAAAAACATGAGTCTGAGAATTTCACCTAAGAATTACCTCAAGACTGCCCTTCATGCTGAGCTAATGGATGTTTCTCCCAGTGACAGCCAACACAGAGTAAAAGGCTGAAGCAATAAAGAATCTTTTGCATCTTCTGGTAAGTTGTGCTGACTTATTCCCATGGCTAACAAACTGCAGCTATTCCAGTCTGAACAGTTCATCAGCCTTGAGCCTTATAATGCCCTTGCTAGATTTGAAGAGCAATCAGAAATCTCCCTGTGAATGTGCTTCTAGACATGATCATATCAGCTCTTACACTTCTCTTTGACAGACTAAAGAGATTTATTGCTATAAATTTTTTTATTGCTCTCTCTTGGGCAGTTGTTTTTTGTCCCCCAGATCTCAAATTATATTCTTTTGGCTCTTTTTCCTGAAATTTTTCTGTTTTCTTTCTGGGGCAGGGTGGATATCAGAAGCTGGCTCAGTACGTTGCAGCATGAGAGGGATGCAAAACTTTGTGGTGGGATTGGGCTCACGCAAATCAGTGAGAGGGAATTGTTTCCTTTTCATCTGGATCCATCTGAGCTCCGTGTCTGAGCCCTGGAGCTGTGTGAGGTTTGTGGTGCTCAGCTATGGAGCTGATGAGGCTCTGATTGCTTCATTCGAGTTGTCTGGACTGAGCTGCTGGTGGCAACAGCAGAGAAACCTCCCAAGTGCTGTATTAATGTTTATTAGATCAGTAATGCCCAGGACACACATCAATGGGATTTTAGCAATAACAATTACTATGATGTTTTTCAGTGTTACAATACTTCTGTCCCAAAAGCACTTTAGCTAACACATTTAGATGACGTTTAGTGGGAAGCCTCCTATGATTCATATTTGTGGTAAATATAATTTTTTTTTAATATTTCAGCAAATAATTCTAGAGAAATTAGGCATCTGTGGATTGTAAAGGTCTAAATTGGTGGGAATAATTTCCTGGAGTTTATCAGATGTCTCACAGCTTCGGAATGCAAAGTTCCCTGTGTAGGATCCATCACTATTTTATAGCTTGAGTGAATCACATAGCCTTGATTGCCCTCTGAATCAAGTGGCTGCAATTCCCATAAACATGTATTTAGAATAAAACAGGAAAATGGAACTTCTTACTTTCAGGTAGCTCACCCTGTCTGTCTTTGTAAGCAACCTCACTGTGTACAGATTCTTGTAGTTCACTCTCATTTTATAGAATCACTTCTAGTATAATATTTGTAATATTAAAAAAACCTGCCAACTGCTCTTGGCTGTTATCAGAAGATGGTTTATTGGCTTCAGAATTATTTTCTAGTATTGTGCTAAATTTCTCCAGAAGTGTCCATAAGAGGGTATTGTTTGCATCTGTCGTGTTCTGTGTTTGGGAGAACAAGTCAGCTCCCATACAAGCTCCCTAATGTGCATTCTGGGTGCAGGTTTTGGCTCCTGGGCCTAATCTCTGTCTGGTTAAGCAGCAGAAAGGCAGGTTACACTGCTTCTGGTTTGCTTTTATCATGGTTACATGAGGTGTAATTATTCCTCCCTCCAAAAGAAAAGGGTGATAAATGTATTTAGTAAAAGAATTGGTGGAAATGCTCTGAATAAAATATTTATTTTATTACAGTAGCAATCTAATACAAGGCAGAGTTTTTACTGCAAAACAAGATCTTTTTATTGGACATTGGGCTGGTAATGATCTACCAGCAACTGTGTCTTCTGATCATTGTTCAACAACTTGGTTGCTGCTTGGATTACTTCCTTTCAAATGCAAATATTGAATCTCTCTCATTTTAAGACTGGAACTTGAAGGTGAAATATATTACAAGTTTCTGATTTCAGAACAGACACTAAGGTATCAAGATATTTCAGCCTTTGGAGCCATAGAGTGGCTGTTCCCAGTCAGGTTGTGTTGAACTCTTTAACCTTTGCCTCCTCCCCATGAATCTTTTCATGTGGACACCAAATGGTGTTAATTTACCATCCAGCACGGGAAGCTGCCACACACCCCACAGAAAACTGAAAAGGAGGGGGTTTTTATTTGCTACATTACTTTTAAGCTCTGTCTCATTTTCCTTGTAATGTTCGTCCACTTTTTGCTAAAAAAAAAAAAAGGTCTGAAAAATCTTTTTATTTTATTGTTCATTCCTTGATATAATTCAGATTGATTTCTGGAAGTTCTGACTTTCTCCCTTCACGTTCTACAGTTGTAAGTTGTACCTGTCTCTCTCCAATTCATACGTTTTAAAAGCCCTGTTAGGGTTTTTATTTGCACTATTAACCTCCTTTGGGGTGGTTATTCCTTTGGAGCCCAGTTTTACTGAAATCTCTTTATTTGGTATTCACATTTTAGAAATAGTAATCTATTTACAAATTAAATATATTCTAAACCTTCATGTTCAATTTCAAAAGTTTTTCAGTCCAATTATTTTCAGTAAACAGTTACCATAGTTACTCAAAGATTCTTCTAAAGTCAAGATTGAGCCCAGTGTTTGTTCACCATTCTGTTTAATTTGAATTGAATCCTCTTACGTGCATTTGCTCCAAGGTTGTTTGGTGAGCTCTTCTTGTAATGCCCTTGCTGCAAATCAAAATCCCTGTGGTATCCCAGTGGCATCACTCCATGAGAACTGGCTAAATGTTTTGGAAAGAAATGTGGCAGCTCTCACACTAATGAGAGTGTGAATGCTACCAGCAATAGGAATGTTTATCTCCCCTCTCTGTTCAGACAGTTAATTCCTATCCTGACACAATTTCTAGAAGCAATAAAATTGAAAAGCTTTCTCATTAAATCCAGTTTTAGAATGCTCTTGAAAATTTTGAGCAAACTCATTTGTTTGCTCATCATTCCCCAAAATTATTTCATCTCAGACAAATTCTGTTTTGTCCATGCTGCTCACATTTCTATTGTTTCATAACACAAGTAGATCTATATTTCTGCACTTTATTTCAGTAATTTATTTTTATCACTTTTCATTATCATTTTCCTTAGATATTTTCATCGAGTTCTTTTAAATGATGCATTAGACATGCAGGCTAATTATTAGCTATTCAGACAGCAGTCTCACACACAACAGTAAAATATTTCACTTACATGATCTTGCTATATATTATTTATTTTTCCTTTTATTAGTTATATTTTTTATACTCTTCAGGGAAAAGCTGTATTGCATAATTCCAACTATAAAATGTTATATTTGTGTGATAAATTCCAGCCTTTGCCTGTTTATGTGCATTGGTAGTGATTTTAATAACATTATTTCTTCAGTGGCTTTTGCACCCGAAACTAAGTCCATTTTTTCCCCTCAAAGCTACCTGAGTTGATCTAATAAAAGGTACTTATATTTTTTCATTATTTGTGGTGGAACGAGCAGTTTGCAAACTGCAGCAATTAATACAAATTCCAAACTAACTCACAAGGAACAGTAATTTTCTCTTAGTGGGTGAAGAACAGATTTGACCAGGTTGCAATGGAATTAGTATTAATGGAAGATTACCTGGATTCTGGAAATCCTGCCCTCAGCTCCTCCAGACAGCAGCTTGAAATCTTAACTCTGTGCTGGGTCTGCAGGGTGACAGGGAGCAGCTGTCCTGCTTCAGCTCAAGGTGATGTGACCAAGTACCCTGAGAACAATCCAGCACTTTGAACTGAATGAGAGGTGCACTAGAGGCCAAAAGATTTCATATTAATAGAAAAGGGAAAAGTTGCACCAGAATTTGTGCTCCTCTAATTCTAAACAGTAGCACATTTGTAGCAGTGTGTGCTGAGTGTGAACTCTTGGAGACCCTTCTCTGTTACCAATAGGGAGAAAAAATGAATTATTAAAAATTGTCTGAATTTTATCTTCATAATCTGAGCGGGTTCAGTTAGTTGAGAGCTCTGTTTGCAGTCTATGTTTGCACTTTCCTCACCAGGCATGTTATTTCTATATTGGTTTCTGGGTTTAATACTACTAAATAAATATGTAAGGTTTCTCACTCTCTCTAGGACAGTTGCAGTGGCCATAGTCAGTCCAAATGCTGGTGGTCTTCCACCTGATGGTGGATAATTTATGAATCATATATAAAAAAATATATTTCTAACTGAATCCATCCTTTACTCATGTTGTAGGTAAAAGTTTTTCTGTAAAAAACAGCTTTTGCAGAATTTTCTCCAGGCCTTCCCTTCCCTTTGAAGGAATTTTTGGATTTAATAATGTCTGTAAACATCCATTTTTGTGGCTGAAACAGTGCCTGGGTCATAGCTAGTCTCTGAGTGATCATTTTAAACTGCTTTCCTGTTTTTTTTCCCCTGTGTGTGAGATCTTCTGCCCATCACTGAGTGCTTTACAGTGTGGGTGTACTTCCCTCTTTCAGTGGCGTCCCCTCAGAGGGAATGTTTCTTGGGAGGGCTTTTGGGGAGAGCTCTGCACTCCTGCTCCTGGCACCTATGTTGTTCTGTTTTGCTATTTGTTCAGTATGTTAACAGGACATAAAGAATCACAATTTGATTGCACAGCTCTACAGGAGACTAAGGACACATTCTTGCCTTTACACAATGCAATCTTAGATGGCAATTTTTGGCAATTTTGGTGGATACCACCTGTCTAATTTAGGCTTGTGCTGCTGCTGACTGATTCAATCACCTGATTCAGTCACTTCAAGACATCAGGACATTCCTTGCTGGTTTTCAGGAAGATGCCTCACAGGGATGAGCTGTTTGTGTGTCTGCAGCAGCCAGGCAGCATCTTTACTGCTTGCCTGTACCTGGGGGGTGTTCACTGGGTTGGGAGGGACATGAATCCATGTCCTTTTTGCATGGTGAGCATCTCTCACAACTGTACTTACTGTATTGCTAAAAGGTCAGGAACACCTTTAAGGAAAACTGAACATTCAACACCATTGAGAAGATGTGTGGGTGTCATTCCTCTGCTTCTTAGCAGAAGATACCACTTGGGTGTATTTGAGAGCTCTTGGCCAGCTGTGCTGCAGTACATTATGGCAGGAGAGTGGATTGGTGTGATTATTGATTACTTCTGTGTGGGGACAGCTGAGGTGTTCAGGCTTTTGTTACTGAGATGAATCAGCTGCTGGTCACTTTGTGCTGATTCACTCCCAGAGCTGGATGGGAGTATTTGGATGGATTTACAGTAACTTCATCCTTTTTACTCAGGGCCATGCCGGTCTGCAGAATTGCTACAATTGACTCATTGTTCTGCTGTGTCAGGTAACAAAATATTCTGCTTTCTTTTATTTTGCACAAGAAGATTTGGTTTCATTACATAGGCCAAAGCGCTTAAAATAAATTCCTGTCAGATATCCCTCCCCCCAATTAACCTAAGTGACACATGTGAGTGCCTTTGGATGTCATTGTATTGAGGCATGCATGACACAAAATTTCAAGTCTGCTTTATAGAAGGCTGAAGTGGTTTTGGCATGCTGGGAACACATACAGAATATATCTCTTAAACATAGGAATACAGTAATGTCTTTCACAAGGAAATATTTCAAATTAATTTTGGAATATGAAGCTTATATGAACACTTAACTGTCAACTACTTGTCACTCTGGGCGCATGAAACTAGGAGTTAGAAACCTGATTTGGCTCTCTGTCAAACTAATGACAATTCAATTGTCCCCATCTTAACAAAATTAAATTTTTGAAGATTTGAAACATTTATATACTATAAAAATACACTACTTATTTTACTATAAAAATGCACTGTTTGTTTTGACTCTACCTATACGCAATACTGAATTTATTTGGCTAATAGTAATCAAAACAATTCTACAGATAAACACATAGAATGTTTACTTTTCAAATAGAAATATGTGATTAAGATGGACAATCAAATAGTAGGAAATGTTAAACAGTGTTCCTTGGGTATTGAGCATCTTGCCAGGACTGTGTTTCTATAAGCATTAGCTGAGCTGGAGGGGTGTGCCCACAGCTACACCGTGTGCTCCAGCATTCCCATAAGGGAAAATGGCATGAACCCAGATAGGTCCAGCATGACTTCAAATTATCCCTCTCCATAGTTCTAAATTCCGGTTTTCCCAATTGTTTATGTTAATGCTGGTTTTATTTCCAGGTAACAACGCGTTCCCTGCGCAGGGCCGGCCAGAGCCAAGGCTGCTCGCCGTGCCCGGGGCCGGCACTCCCTGGAAGACGCCGAGCAGCGAGAGCAGGAGGCTCCTCGCCCTGCCGGGAGCGCTGAGTGAGCTCGGCTGGAAGATCTCTGGTGCCGGGGAAGGCTCCGAGCTCCGGGGCGAGCGGAGCCCGGCCGGCAGCGGCTCCAGCACCAGGGACAGCGGGCGGGGAGCCGGGAGCGGAGGGGCAGCACGGAGCGGGGCTCGGCAGAGGCTCCGCAAAGCAGCACCAGCTTTATCCAGGGGTTAGAGAGGCCGCGGGGCTGCTGGGGCTGGCGGGGGCCGGAGCGGCGCTGCGGGAACGGAGAGCACGGGAAGGACGCGGGATTGTGCCCCGCCCTTCAGCCCGGACACCTCTGTCACTCTGCACACAACGCAAATAACCCTTCACACAACCCAAATAACCCTCAGCCCTCTTCCCTGGAGGTGTGTTGTGTGCAAACCAAGGTTCTGTTGTCCCTGAAACAAAGCCATAATATCAGACAGCGCACTTAAAAATCCCCAAGCAAACCCTGCCCTCCCCTGTAGAGATTTGGCTGAGAACTGATTGTGTGATAGCTCAAATCAGTTAATCAGCCTCTGGAATAGCGACACGCTCATTTCCATGAGTGATGAAACCACTTCTCTGATGTTGTCTTTCAATAGTATAAATTTCTTAGCATGAAAGAGATCTCTTTCACAGCCATAAATACATAAATTATAAGAAATGCATAAGGTCAGAAATGGAAAAGAAAAAAAAAAGACCAGAACAAACATACTCACAAGGAGAGTTCACAAATGCTTCTGAACTCTCATTTCACAAAATAAGACAGGAGTTAATTATTACTTGTGATAGGGTTTCTTATATCCTGAACATTAAAAGAAATTAATAGGAAAAGGTATAAATTTGTCACAACAGTGCTAATTAACGTTCTATGATTTCTCACTCTTTTAATAGGTAATTTGCTGTAGTGAGAGCATTGAGGATAAGTGAGAATGAAGCTGCAATAGTATTTTCCTCAGATTTCTTAATTATTCATGGAACAAGAAGTTTTAAATGAATCTTTTCCTTTCTTTTCACTAATTCAAGGGCAAAATATCCTGTTTCTTCAGTACCAGGAAAACATTTGTTCAGCATGATCTGTGATATTTTTTATATAAAGGTCCACCTGACTAAATAATTACCACCTGCACTGTAAATTTTTGGTAGTTGTACTTGACATATTGGTATTAAAGCATTAGTCAGTCCAATCTCTACTTTAGTGCTGAAAAAAAAAAAATTTCAATATTATTCTCCTGATTTAATTCAGGTACCTTTTATGCAAGCAACATATAAACTTACATAGTGGCACAACCACACTGATCTATACTTGTCCTTCTGCAAGTCCTGGTCTTTTCTGGTTTTATAATTTGTTTTCAAGCAATGTTACAAATAGAGTGAAAGTAACTTTTTACATTATATTTGTAACTGCTGTGTAAATTGGTTTAATGCAGGGTTTTGTTAGGTGAGGCTTAACCCCAGGTGTCTAATGTCCTGGAAGGATGTGAAAACATCTTTCTCTGCCCCCAACGACTTTAGATTACCTTTGCTCTGAGGAAGAAAACACCTAAAATAGGGAAATACTAGAATATTTTATGCTGACTTCCATTTCACATGAAAGAAAAATACTGGAATGGAACACCAGAACTATTTTGATTGAGATGTTCCCAGAATTACCAGAAAGTTCTGTTTGCTGCATCTCACAGGGTGAAGTTGAACATGTGCTGGTTGCTGTTGGTCATGAGCTCCTACTTCAGGCACTCGGTAAGGAATAAATGCTGCAGTGACAGCAGCAAGCTGGGATGCTGCTGCTCTAGGGAGCTCTGCTTTCCTTTCCTGCCACTCTGAGAAATGTTGAGGGCTGGGAGCAGATTTGTTTATAAGGAACTCCTTCTGAATTAAAAATTTGGAAAGGGTCTTAAGATAATGGACTTTAACATCCTCCCCAGTCCTGAGTGCTAATCAGAAATCATCCCAATCAAACAATAATTAGGTGTGTGAAGTTGTGGGGCACAAACACTCTGATGCCTTGGAGAGAAAATCTGCTGTAATTTGCTGCATTTAATTCCTGATTTGCTGCTTTGATCCCTCATAAGGAAAAAATCCATGAGATGGCCCTGTGCAACAGGACAAAAAATAGAATTTGGGTCTGTACATCAAAAACTGAGACCTCCTGCTAAAAAGTTTCAGAAGATGACTTCATCAAAGGAAAAATAGCTCAGTCCTTGGGACACAAGAATCCCTATTTTGAGGCATAAAGTAGAAACACTTGGTGCTTCAAAAAGACCTGTGAGGTCATCACAGATGATGATAGAGTGGATTTGCTTCGCATCTCTTTGTTTCTCCCTGCAGGGTGAGGAATTTATAATTTAATGGGAAAGTCAAGTTGTTCAGTGGCTTAATTCATCTTAACAACAGGGAAAGAATATGAACTTTAAAGAAACAAACATAAAAAGTCAGAATCTCACCTGTAGAAAAGGAGGGACTTTAATCAAATAAATTGTCTGTCACAGGGAGTTGAAATTCATCCCTGATTTTTTTTCTGATGGCAGGGGTCCTGAGCCATCTTATTGACACAGGGGCTTGAAGTAATCATGGAAGTTACCAGCAACTATAGGCCTGAGAATGGGGGGAAGGGGTAACGTGTGGGGCTGCACTTACCTGAAAAAGAGGGCAGGAGGGTGATTAGTTCTGTGGTACCTTCAGGCTGGGATAACTGAGAAAAATCTGCTTGCAGGGAGGTGTAAGAATCTCGCTGCTTTCTGCACTCTGACCTTCCATTGTCCCTTGCAGAGCATTTGAAAAGATTGTGCAGTTCCCTTGATCTATTTAAGAGAAAGAAACTGTGTCAAATCTCTCCAATCCCAAGCCAGCTGTCTTTCAGATCACATCTATATTATGGCAAGACAGGACGATACAGGATGAACTCTCTAATATATTTTAATTAACACTGTGTTAAAACACTGCTGCCTGTTCTGTTTGGATAAGGACAACTGTGCTTGCAGTAATAGAACCACAAGTAATTCACAATACCTCTGATATAACAGCTCCTGAACAGTGGACATTAAGTAACTTTAGATGGTGTTATTGAAGGATTAGTGCTTTTCTGCTGACTTGACTTGTTCATTTAAATAAGATCTTGAAGCTTGTATTTGCCCTTATTTCAATGCAGTGCAACACAGGAGTTTAGTGACAGAACAGCACCACAAAGACTTCTGCAAGGGGAGGCCCCTTCTCTCTGAAAATTGTTGATTTTTGGGATCCATGACACCCATCAACAGAAGCTCTTCTTGTAGGAGCTCTGACATTTACATCAGATTTTAAAATTTAGTTTGATTGCTGATGTCAATTTTAAAAACTTCTTAACAAAACCTTAACTAGAAGTGGACTTTGGATTCTAGTTTTTTGGTGTTTTTTCTGTGCGCAAACCTTATAAGGGAAAACAAAAACAGCTCCAGGAAAAAAAAAAGAAAGAAAACCCTGGGGCATATAACCCTGAGAATTTCTTGTTTTGCTTGCAACAGTACTTCTCTGCTTTTCCTATGCTTTCCACAGCAGTATGAATATTGAAGCTGGCAGGAGCGAGCTCTGTTAAGAGAGAGAAGAGACAGCAGAAAGAGTTGTTCTGTAGCAGTCACTGTTTGCTTTGGTCTCTCCTTTGCACGTGGGTAATCCTGAATTCCAGCTTGGTGCCTGGGAGATTCGTGGCTCTGCCTCTGCGCGAGGATGAGATGTTTGTTCCTTGTTACACTTAAGCTAACAGTGTTTACTAAAGCAATCAGGATTTCTGTGGAGGTGATAGGAGCCTCATTAAAGGGCTGAATGCAGAGACTAGAGGAACAGGTGTAAATATATTTGGTAACTTTTAACTTATGCAAACTTGCATTGCACTGACTCTACAGTTAAGTACATTGACTTTTTCTGAACTCATGTGGGTCATATGGCCATCTACTGACTCTCTGAAAATAGGAATCACCAGCAACAGTGCAGAAAAGAGTCAGGAATAAACATGCAATATCAGGTGTTTTATTTCAAATACAGGTAATCTGCCATCAGTGTGAGTGTCCCTGTTAGTGCTGACATTCACATAACCATGATCAAGATGTGCAGATGGCCTTTAAATAAAGTGTTTTCTGTATGTTATTGGGTCCTTGCAGGTCTTATTCTGTCCAGCTATTTTGGTGTCCTCCTCAGAGTTTATCTAACCGTAGAAGGTTCCCACCTGCATTCCCAAGTTCACCTTCATTCTGAGTTTACTTGAAGAGAAGAGTCAACTCATGGTTGTAGTTTGGGAAAAAAAATCTGTGTTTTTTCTTAAGCAAGAAAAGTATCAGTTTAAGTACTGGTCAGCTCAGCAGCAAGAAGAATCCTTGAAGGGCTGAGACTGTGGAAAAAAGAACCTGGAAGGATTAACCAATTCCTGTCACTGTAGTGGCTTTCTGCTCCCAAAGTACTAGATAGAGATGAAAAGGTATTTATTATTGACATATACAAAGATAAAAAAACAAAACCAGTTTTTCAAACCCTGGAGCAGCCTATCTCCAACAGATGCAACTCAATGACTTTGTCATGCTTTGTCCCTTCAAAAAGCTATTTCTGCATGCTGTGGGAGTGCCTCAGGAAAGGAAGGAACGGAGCTATTGTAAATACAAATGCCTAAATGTGAATATGAATTAAGGTAGGATAGAATAAGTTGTTTTTTCTAAATGAATAATGTACAAGCACACTTAATTCTTGGCCACTTGCTGTTTGCACTCCATAGAGGAAAACAAAACCCAACATCCCAAAAACAAACCAAAACCCAAACAGAAACCTGGCCCTGCTCAGTGGGGAAACAGTAGTTGCACGTGTTAAAAAAATAAATAATGAAGGTTTCCACAGCAACCCAAGTTCTGTGGTGCAAATTGATGACTTTCATTCTGGTTTATTATATAATCAGAGAACAGATATTCTATTAAAAGTGTTGGGTACATCTGAAGTTATATTGTTAAAAAGTTTAGTTCAATCCTAAAACTTCACGTCAAGCAATTTGTTTACAAAGGTTTCTGAAAAGGCTGCATAAAGTGTTTTCTTCCCTAAGCTTTGCTGAGGCTCTGACTGGGCCAAGGGCACCGGTTCGTCGGAATATTGCAGTGAGCAAAATTACAGTCGCAGGAAAACTTTTGCATAACTTATTTCAGCTTTTCCTTTTCTGTGAAGAATTCAAATTCAGTTTTTATGGAAGGAAGTGAAAGCTTCCTTTCACTTAGAGATGATATCTAAAGACTGCTTCCCATTTTGGGTGCGTGTTCATTGCGAAAAATGTGCGAATTTTGCCAGCTCTTTAGGAGCTCTGGAGATTAATAATAACAACAAGAAAATTAAATCACAATTTCAGCCAGATTTTGATCTCAGTGCTTATGGTGTCTGGGGTCAGCGCTGCCAGGGGTAGCTGAGCCCTGCCGTGCGGGCTCGGGGCAGTGGCAGGCAGAGGCCGGGGTGTGTCCCGGGCAGCCCGGGGCGGCGGGCGGGGGTCGGGCTCGGTGCTGCACTGCGGGTCGGCCTGCCGGGAGCCGCTCGGGCGGGCAGGTGCGGTGCGGGCAGGGATAGGGATGGGGCTGGGGACAGGGACGGGAGGATGTCCCGGGACAGGCCGCTCCCCTTCCCCCCTCAAGGGCCACGCGCCGCCACCCCCGCGCCTCGCGCCCGCGCGCGCCT